>JAJKFI010000043.1:6675740-6690570 GCA_029204185.1 Lerista edwardsae | reverse complement strand
TTTTTCCTCTTTGTGCTTCTCAGAAATGCATCAAAGATTGCAAAGGGAATTGAAATGTAATGAAAACAACTTAATCTTTCTCATGGGAACGTGGCTTTATGGAAAGGCTGCTTCCCTTTCTGCCCTACTGGGGTGGCTGCCAAAAAGGATAGGGGAAGGACAAGAGGGTGTGCATGAAACTAAGGCTGCAGAAGGCAGGGGCCTGGGCCTTGGGACACCATCACATCGGATAAAGACAAACACATTTACCTTGACCATAGGACAGTTTGTACAATGTAATCCAAATTATTGCACTTCTGCACCCATTACCTGCTATCTTCTGACATGGGCCAGACGACTACAATTTAGGGATTCAGAAATATTCGTTAACGGTGTATGATTCCTGCAGTTCCAATAACCAGTGCTTAATTTCTCAAGTAAAAGATGTGAGCTTGTTCATAAATCATGCCCCGTACCCTGATACCCTTTAGTATGTGACTTGCCGAGTGTTGGGAGAAGAGTGAAAATAGGAAGGATGCTAATCCTTCTTGAATCCCGGCATTGGATACAGATCACTCCAAATTTTATAGAGGGGCAGTTCCTCTTTTATGCTCTAGAGGGCGCAACCCTAAATTGCACTGGACTGGTGAGGCCGGCGGAATGGTGAACCTCCCGGGGCAAGGGCACATTTTGCAAGCCACGCGGCCCAGGGATGGAGCCTTGGATGCACCCAATACCGTCCCCCTCCCTGGGCCGGCATGCCCACCAGCCTGCCCGCACCCCCAACCCAGAACTGCCCTCCTGCCTGCCCTCCCTCCTCTCAGAACAGCCCTTGGGCCAGTCGAGTTCTTCTGGCGCAAAGGCAGCTCGGCGCCAGTGCTCTTGGACTGACGCTACTGCTAGCATAGGCCCAAGAGCTCTAGCGCTAACACGAGGGTGCCTGTCGGTGCCCCCGTGTCGGCACCAGTAGCATTGCGCCAACATTACCAGATAGTTTCTGTGCAACGTCCGTTATTGGATTGCACCCTCAATCATTTGCCTTTACATGTATATAATCTCCCAGAGGGCAAAATGTTTCTTTAAAATTTGTGTGATTCTGGAGTACGGGAAGCTGGAGGACGAAAGAGAGAGGAAACCTGCCCTTGACATAGACAAGGATGTTGGATAGCTGGATATGCCATGACGTCACAGACTTGAAGCCGTGGATTTACTAAAATGGCTGACTGAATCATTGCCGCGAACGACGAGGTTTGCCGCCGGAAGGGCTCTCTCGCTCTCTCGGCGCGCGTGTGAAAGTTAATTTTATGGGGGGGGGTGAGTGTAGAAGTTTAAAAAAATACTCTTAATAGCCTAGAAGTAAAAAAAGAATTACTCTCCTATTGACAACTACTTGTGTTATGAAGAGATTTTAATGTAATATAATTACGCGGAATTAAACCTTGGAATTGCATATTAACTCATAATATGGTTACCACTGGTGTTTCTCCACGATCACACGTTGTTATTTTGGTAAGTTTTTACTTCAGGAGTAAACGATTCAGCCCTAAACATCATGCGAAAACCCATTGGAAATGCTTGGAATGAGCAATGTTTTGGACATACTGTCATGGCCGCTAAGGAGTCAATGCGTTCCCATTCATTCTAAAGGAAGGGCCTAGCCCTGGACATAGACAGGACTCTTATTTTTACCACCACCACCACCACCACCACCATCTATCCTTATTGGCAAAGAGGCACCTTTTTACATAGTTCTCTTCTTATGGACATGGTGGCACAGTGGGTTAAACCGCTGTTGCTGAACTTGTTGACTGAAAGGTTGGGAGTTCGAGACTGCGCAATGGAGTGAGCTCCCATTGCTTGTCCCAGCTCCTGCCAACCTACCAGTTCAAAAGCACCTAAAAATGCGAGTAGATAAATAGGGACCACCTCGGTGGGAAGGTAACAGCGTTCCGTGCGCTACGGTGTATAGTCATGCCGGCCACATGACCACGGAAGCTTGTCCTCGGACAAACGCTGGCTCTACAGGCTTAGAAACAGAGATGAGCACCGCCCCCTACAGTTGGTCATGACTAGACCATTTGGTCGTGGGGAAACCTTTACCTTTTACCTTTTTATGTGTAGCAGAGGGAGAACAAGTATGAACTAAATTGCCTCTAAAACAGAAAGAGAGAGAGAGAGAGAGAGAGAGAGAGAGATTGACTGACTGACTGACTGACTGACTGATTGCATCTACCCAAGGTTTAGTGAATCCAGAGGGAATAGCCTTCTAGGGTTAGCTTTTACTTGCAAAGTTGAGAAAAGACTCAACGTGGAACCACAGGAACTGTTGGAGGGGGAGGCAATCAGAAGAACGACGAGAATAGCCATATCTTTCTATTATCTTTAGCCCTGGAGTGTTCTGAGACACCGCCTTTCCCACCACAGAGATGAAGTGTGAGGTAGTGTAATAGCCAAACTTCCCCACTGCCATTTAGGTACTCCCAGCTCACGCCACAGCTCATTGTGTGAGGGTGTTAGAACAACCAGAACATACATGCTGAGCAGCCAGGGGAAAGTGCAAATTGAAACAGGGAACAGAGGCAAGTATTTTAGTAAACAGCTTGCTCTTTCCTACAGGTGACTTCTCCTGATAGGTCCCTGTCGTGTGGCCCTCAGTATGCTGGTGAAGCCAATTTTAATGTGTTTTACTCTTCCTCCCTCCCTCTCTCTGAAAGGCACTGCACAAAATCCAGTGGTGATGTGCATTAAAAGTGGATATGTGCATGTGCACTTTAAACACTAGCCAAAAACAAATAGGCTTTTCCTGAACTGTGCCACTGTCAGGTAACCGGTGAGAAAATTGAAGGAAAAACAACTATGTGGGGCTTCTACAGGACTCAGAAAGCCCACACCTCCCACTTTTGGAAAAAAAAATGGAAGTGCCTGTGAAACACCTTCAGGGGCTTCAGGACAGCTCCAGATCAGAGCCATAACGTCCTACCCCAGCACCGTGGGGCAGTGGTGTCACAATTCTGCCCATTTGCTCCCCCAGGGCAGTGACATCATAGGTTCTCCCTGGAGGAGGGGTGTTGCAGGAAGTGGCCAGTGCCGCCTCCCTCGGAGAGAAACTGGAGTCCCCTCCTGCATCTCCTTGGAGCGCATGAAAACAGCAGCAGCACCTCCTTCGGGGAGAGCCCAAGGGTGACTGCCTCCTTGCCATTTACAGTGTGAAGACAGTCACTTCCATAACAAGGATGGAGCCTGTGCCCACGTTTAGCCCAGCACCTGGGGCAGGTGTGCCTCAGGCTTCCCCCCCCCCAGTAACAGTTATGCTCCAGACACAACTGAAACAAAGTTCTGATCATATCCGGAGCCCTACTGGAGCTGACCCACAGATTTGCTTATGTGTGGGTTTTGATATCCACGGGTGGGGGTGTCCAGGAACAGATCCTCCCCATGGAAACTGAGATTCCACCTTTATAACAAGAAAGGAGCAAGAAGATGGCCAAGAATGATTTTGCATTTCCTCTTTCTGTGCTGCATTCTGCGCAATGCAACATGATGACTGACATATCTCCCCCATATTCATCTCATTGTTGTGGTGGGGGAGGCAGGAGATGCGAGAATTCTACTTTGGACCCATTGAGAATGTAGCACACAAGCTCGAGTCCCTGGAGCTTCCTGTCCCACAGTGAAACCACAAAGCGTTTTGCCCCAATTGCAGAGGTAAAAAGGCTATGGACTGGGCCACTTTTGTTTCTTCATAAAACAGCTAAGCTGATAGGGAAAATATGCAGCAAAGCACTGCTACATATTGCAGTATTCTGCTGCGTAAGAAATGCCCATATGGGGTCCCCCTCCCATGGTCCATCAAACTCAGCATTCTCATCTACAAGTGTGAGTGGCTGGTGGATGTCTCAAGGAGGATGTATGTGATATGGCAGCATTCATCCCCCATTGTTAGCGCTCAGCATCTAGCAGTGAGAGGTAATGGCTCCGAAAATGGATGGTTTCAGGAACTGCTTTGTCCTCCATGAAGTCATTGAAACTAATAGTTTGACCTTTTCAGATTGATTCAACTTTAACTCCAGCCTGCAACATGAGAACCACTCTTACCAGATATGTCAACGTTTCTCTTTCTCTCTCATGGGCCCTGGGGATGCCATGCAAAAATACTGAGGGCTCAATTCAAAGTGCGCCCTAGGACTGACGCAAGCCGCTTGTGGCAGCCCTGCACACGCAACACCGGTGCAAGAGCGCCATCCTGGGCACCTGCACCAGCGCAACATATGCAGGACTGACGCTGGCAGCAGCGTCAGCCCGGCAACAGTAGCCAAAGTCAGCGCTGTGCCACTCCTGCGCCTGCTGAGTTCGGCTGGTGCAAGAGCAGTTCTGGGTGGCACAAGGGAGGGTTGGAGGGCGTTTTTGCGTGGGGGTGGGTGGGCTGGGAGGCATGTTGGCCTGGGGAGGGGGGGTGGAGCTGGGATGCAGCCATTAGGCCACATCCATGCTTCTGTCCACAGGCCTTGTGGACAGGCACAGATCCAAGGCGCAGATAGCAGGCACAGATCCAAGGAGCTCATTGGGGCGGCTGGCGCCTACCTTGGGGTAAGAGTACGAACGTGCCCTTGCCCCCAGGCTCCTGCCTGCTCCCAACTTACTCTGGATACGGCGCAGGCCCGCCGACCTGCCCATTCCAGTGCAAGTTAGGATTGAACCCTGAGTTGGTCTTAGGCAGATCTTGCATAAGCCATCTTTTAAACACTCCCTATAAAAAGGTACTCCTGCAGCTTGAAAGCATGTAAAAACGCAAGTAGATAAATAGGTATTTATTTATTTATTTGAAGAATTTATACCCCGCCTTTCCTATGCCGAAGCAAATGCCCAAAGCGGCTTACAGAGAACAAACAAAATACAATGTAACCATAATAAGTAAAACACAATAAGTAAAACACATTAAAACACTAAAAATTAAACATTAACGGGAACACCGAGAGTGAACTGGAGTGAAAGCTAGACCCAATTCTCCACATCAGGACGTATTGGAGGGCGGGAAAAACAATTGACCAGGGGAGCGAAACAGATTATGACAATATACCAGAGGGACAGAGGCTCCACTTCAGTGGGAAGGTAACAGCGTTCTGTGCACCTTAGCGTATTGTCATGCTGGCCACATGACCACGGAAGCTTGTCCTCGGACAAATGCCGGCTCTTCGGCTTAGAAACGGAGATGAGCACCACCCCCTACAGTCGGTCACAACTAGACAATTCAGCTGTGGGGAAACCATTACCTTTTTATAAAAAGGTACTCTCTAAAAGAAAAACAAGCAGCCCAGTACTCAGCTTCGATTTATTCCATTCTGCCATTTCTGTTGCATCCTAGCGCAGCACCTCTTGAACGCTGGAGTTGGCAGCTTAAGCCTGCATACTTCACCCCATGCTGATCAAAGTTTCTGCCGCTGTTCCTTATGGATTTGTATTTCTCCTCAAAGCTCCCTTCCTCCAATGCGTGTGATTTATGCCCTTGGGACGCTCAGTTCAGAGGCGGCGGCAGCTGCTTCTCAGTGGGATTTCTCCGTTCACCCAGCCATGCAGCTTGCTTTGACAGATACCCAAGGAGCTTAACCCATTGTCCAAGGGTCACCTACTGAGCAAGGGACTCAAGAAGAGATTAGATGCCAAAGAGTCTCCACTTTGCAGCATGCTGGCCCTTAGCCAGCTCTACCTCATTAGTCCCTCTTTAATGGCTGCTGCTTAGCTTGCAGTGTTCTCGTCAGCCATGTGGGGAAAGGGCGTCTTCAGATTTGGAAGCAGGACTCTACTGGAGAAAGAGGGAAAAAAGCCAGTTTAGTCCTTCCACCATACAATGATTCCCAGTATAGGGAGGTCCTATGAATAACAATATTGACCAAATTGCTAGATATTCTGGCTAAAGAGGAAGAAGGAAGATCTTTTATAAAACATCCCTTCCTGCCTCCAAACCACTCCTGCGCCACCTGGCACAAACCTACCTGTACCAGCCAGCACAGAATCAGGATCTGGCAGTGCCAGGCTGGCACAGGCCTTTGCACTGGCCCAGACGACTCCTGAGTAGGAACAGCCACAGGAGCTCTACTCTGGGTTAGGATTGTGCTGTTAAAGTGATTCCACTGATCTGTATTACAGTTTGTTCACAACCAAAAAGGAGAAACAAGCAAAAGCGCACCATGTCATCACTTGATATAAGATAAGCCAGTATAGTTTGTGACCAACTGAGCTAAATGCAGCCCACCAGCCATGTACTGTGACCTGCCAAATGCTTGACAAAATACACACGCACAAACCAGTTTTGTTGCCCCAGGTGGTAGATTATAGATGGTAGATGGTAGAGATTATAAACCAGGAGATTACAGAGCCCCTGCCATGCTGGCACAGATAACCAATGCCAATGAACTATGTTAGATTTGGGGGGTTCTGCAATATAATAGCCAATCTAATGACTTACCTGAGTTTTTTAAAAAAAAGGTCAATGATTCATGTAAGTAATTAAAAGCGCAATCCTAATCTGGGGTTAGGCCGACACAAGTTAGGCCTGCAAAGTTTGGCCAGTGCTAGGGACACTGTAAATTATGTTTAGAACACTCTCAGAGTCAGAGAGGACAGTACGCAGATGTGCATCATCCTCCAAGAGTGGTCCAAATGCACTTTACAGTGGCCCTGATGCCAGCCAAACTTTGCTGGCCTAATTGTGCTGGCCTGACTCCAGGTTGGGACTGTCCTCTTAGTTACAGTGAACAGTGCTAGGAGTGGGGAGTGGGCAGACAGGCTCCTAGGAGGGGCAGGATTGACAACGGGGTCCCCTGTCTCGTACTGCATTTATTTCTTTATACATTGGGGTTGTGGAATGAAGAAAGGTTGAAGACCACCACTCTAGGAGGATGTTGGAGTGATGGAACTACTTTTAATACTGAGTTATTAAAAGTGCCTTATAGGGCATATACCCTGCCCCATATCAGGCCTGTGCAACATGTGACCCTGTAAACTAGACAGCTGGCCTATCATGATCATTTTCCACTTCTGCTTAGACAAATACCTGCTTCTAAATAAAGCAGGCATGGTAATGCAACAATGCACCTGGCTATCCCAGCCATTTCCACAAAGATGAAAGAATCTCTTTGCTCCAGGGTAGGAGCTAATTGCCTGCAGCAATCAGGAAGGAAGATTTGATGGCTATTATCTTAGCATGAATAGCTGCAAACACTCTTCCTGATGTGGAATTGTGTGGAAAGGACTCTGTGTTCTTTCCCTTCTATATACATATTAATGGGCAGATCCATATGGATGTTCCAGAACCCAGAAGCATGATTGATGCTCCTGAATTGTTTTTGACCTTTCTGCTTGCCCAATCAGCTTCCCTGCAGAGGAAATCATGGCCCATTGCTATGCTGGCCCAACTGCCTACTCCACCGAGTCACTTGCCTCATCTCTATGCACGTTCCCTTTCACACTCTTATCATTGCTATCGCAGTGAATTGGAGAGCATCTCGCAGCTGCTTGCTTCTAAACCCTGGAGTGCCTCATGCACAATAGCATGATGAGGAATGGAAAAGGAGCCAAACCAAAGCAGTTGGCAAGCCGGAATTTGTGGGGATGCAAATAAAAGGATCACATTTCCTTTCATATTTTGGCAAGCAGTCATCAAGGCATAACCCTTTCATGCTCCAGCAGTTAAGATACTGCCTAGGCTCAAGCTAGGTTTGCAGAACATATAGGCGGTGTTATCTCTTCTCCAGACCCGGGACAAATCCATCAGGAAGGGGGAGAAATAGATACTTGACTCTTTCATACCTGTTTTTCTTATGACTTGATTCCTGGGTTTGAGTTGGTTTGATCCATTTGTTCGTTTGAGTGTTTGGCTCAGTTTGATTTCCATTTGATTAATTGGCTTATATCTAAGCACCTTTGATTGACAGCCCAATCCTAGCCTGAGTTACAGCAGGCGAGCCAGCAGATCTTCGTTGTATCCTAATGCAAGCTGGAGGCAGGTGGAGCTCACTGTGGGGCAAGGGGATATTTTCCCTTCCAGCGGGGTAAGCCCCAGCCAGACCTATGGGGCTGCTCAGATCTGCGCCAGCAAAATAGCAGGCACAAGTCCCAGCATAAGAGCGTTGTACCAGCACAATGCCGGTTTAGGGTTGCGCTCTGAACTTGGTATGATTCATACTGTTAAAGTCTCTCTTGCACTCTCGTTATATCTCTAACACAAATTAGCTTTTCCTATTGACCACTGAGACCTTCAGTACAGAGACTTCCTGCAAGTACAGATTAATCTTTGGTGATTCAGGCTGATTCTAGAGCTCCCTTCCATTTGAAAGTGTGTGGGGAAGTGACTGCATGTTGAATTCATAGATCTTTCGCTAATTTGAATCCATGAAATCATATGCCCTCAGGCAAATTGCAAAACATTTTCACATTCCCAGCCAATTAAGAACTGTTGACTTCAGGGGAGAATAATTGGAAGCATATTCAACCTGCGAGTCAACGGAAATATGCTGGGAGATCTGCTGATTGACCAGGGAAAACAAGCAGATTCATTGCTGATATGCCAAAGCGGAGGTGGATTGCCAAAGTGGAGCAATTCTATTATAATCAATTCATAGCAAATTTATGTTGTATTTCAGATTGACTTCCCCAGTTCATCTGTCTCTTGAGTGCTACATGTTCATTCTGTATTGTGTATAATAGTAGTATTTATTAGAATGTTAATTAGCAAGATTCTTGACAGTGCATTGTTCCATTTCTCCTATCTGTCTTCTTTGGTTCTAGGGAAATCTCCCAGAAGAAAGAGTGTGACCAAGGAACCTAGTTCCTATCCTCAGCATCCTCTTCCTGAAGCGATGCTCTAGGAAGTATTAACACCATGAAGGGGTTAGGAGATAACAGAAGCCGCCATCTTTCTGATAACCTAGACTCCCCTCAAGACTCTCTTTATGCCACCCAAGACAGAAACCCCTATCTCCTCAGCCCCACAGACTCCTACACAATGGAACCGCGGTTCCCTGCCCCAAACTCCCTCCACAGTGACTGTCTCCTTCCGCTCAACAATCAGATTTCGAACAGCAGCACATTTCCACGGATCCATTACAACTCCCACTTTGAGGTCCCAGACGAGAACCCCTTCCCAAGCCATGCCCAAGCCACAAAGATCAACAGGCTCCCAGCCAACCTCCTCGACCAGTTTGAGAAGCAGCTGCCCATCCACAGAGATGGCTTCAGCACCCTCCAATTTCAGAGAAGCTCTGACGTCAAACACCGGAGCGAGAGTCCAGGGAGGATCCGGCATTTGGTTCACTCAGTCCAAAAGCTTTTCGCCAAGTCGCAGTCTCTGGAGGGGGCCTCTAAAGGCAGCATGAATGGCAAGAAAGGCGCAGAGGACTCGAAACAGAATCGCAGGAGCAAGAGTAAGGACCGGGCAAAAACCACAGAGACTAAACGCAGGACCAGATCCAACATATCAGGCTGGTGGAGCTCCGATGACAATCTAGACAGCGACACCTGCAACTATCGGAACCCTATGGGCCTCATGACCCTTGGCAGGCAGCCTGATCACAGCCAGCCTAGGTACTTCATGCACGCTTACAACACCATCAGTGAACACATGCTGAAATCTTCCAAGAGCAATAATGACCTCAAGGTCACCCCCTGCCCCAACATACCCATCAGCAGCGAATCCAACTACATCAAAAGAGGCTCCTGGTCCACGCTCACGCTCAGCCATGCCCGGGAAATGTGCCAAAAGGCTTCCGCTACCATTGACAGGGCTCTGCTGAAATCCAAGTCCTGCCACCAAGACTTAGCCTATCAGTACTTGCAGGTGAGTACCATACTTGCGGTCTTCTTCCAATGGCATGAATGTTTTCTAAAGGGCACTCTGATTCTGTGTGGCGAAGGTCTGTTGGCAGGAAGGCAAACAGGACAGTGGCAAAATAAATAATTCATTCTCTGTATCCATCTGTTCAAGCCAACCTCCTCTGTTCCTTCCTCACCAGAGATAGGACGCAATGGGAAATGCATTAATGCAGAGGCTTGTGTATTAAAATGTAAGTCATAAGCAAAGCTTTCTGGTCTAACCTCTTGAATGGAACGTGAATGATTGCCATTCCTGCAATTACTACTGGATGCAGATACTCATGCCTAATCTGCAAAATCTTGCATCCTACACAAAGTACAGTTCCTATATGTCCAATAGACATAAGGGCCCAAAATGAAAAAAAAAAGAGCCAAGACAGTAGGGTGAAAAGATGCAATATAGAGACCCAAAGTTCTGCACATTTAATAGTTTTCTAGCAGCAAGAGTTAGGGGCAGAGAACCTTGTCAAGCCATAAGATAACTTATTAGGTTCATAACAAAACTTCTGGAGTGGGGAGGAGTTACTTCCCTGTCATGCGCTTGAACAAGAAAACTGGAGTTGTGTATGACTTTGTCAGGGAATTTGCCTCCCCAAATGCATTGAAAATTGTAGGAGAACTCTGAGAGCACAATCCTAGCCTGGAGTTAAGCTGGCTCAATTAGACCAGCAAAGTTTGGCTGGTACAAGGGACACTATAAAGTATGTTTGGACCACTCTCGAGTCAGGGAGGATGGTGCACGTCTGTGTGCTGGCCTCTTTGACTTTGAGAGTGGTCCAAACATACTTTACGGTGTCCCTTGTGCCAGCCAAACTTTGCTAGCCTAGCTGCGCCCATCTAACTCCAGGTTAGGATTGCGCCCTCTGAGTGTGGTTCTAAAAGCGTCCATCTTCTCCAGAGTCTGATATATTCAGCTGCATGCTATATAGCATAGTTTTGTCCGTGTGCAATCCCCTGTCCCCAGCAAGGCTATTCCTCCAGCTCATTAGGGTGTTGGCATTGGACTGAGGCTGGTTCACTAATGGTCTGCTGAGATTTCTGCAAGATGTTTTTTCAGTCTGGAAAGCCTCTGCATTTGGGGGCCAAAGACAAAAGTTCCAGTCCCACTTACCTTGCTGCAGCACAGTGAATGACAAGCAAGACGTTAATCTGGTGCTAATCAGTCCTACAATACCTGCTTCACAAAGCAGGACAGTTTCATGGACAATTTCCTGTCTCTCTTAAGTTTTCCCCACTGGGACAGTTTACAGATGGAAACTTCTAGCCTAATATCTGCAGCACCACCATTGCCAGTGTCCAGAGGGTATACTGCAGCTTTCCACCTAGCAGGATCACATGACATGGAGCGTTAATAGGGTCCTAGCTGCCTTATATAACTGCTGGCTCTGACCTGGCTCCTCAGCCTGAGTTATCTGTAGCCTGTCTGCTTGGACACGAAGTAGTGCCTTCACAATCCTTCCAAATCTAACAACCTAGGAGTGCGCACACACCCAGAGCAATCTCTCAACCCTCTCTTTTTTTCCAGCTCATGTAATGAGATCTAGAAAGGACCCTGCCTTTTCTCAAGTCAATCAGCTAAAGCTTGGTCCCTGCCTTTTAACAAAACCCTTTTGTATTTTGTTAGGCCAAGCAGACAGATTGCAGGAAATTCTGGTCACTGAGAACTGACGTTTTCACTTGCTTGACTTCCTTTGCTCCAGGAAAATATTTTTCCTTACAGATGTAGCTCAGTGATGTCATGCAGGGGGTACGCGGGGGTACGCGAGTACCGGTTTCTAGGATTATGGCTGGCCCCGCCCATTCACCCACCTACTCGTCGACTCCGCCCCCTGCAACGTTTGAATTTCCTGCATGTTTGAGTTGCCTGCACGTTCTCAGAGCCAGGCAGGCAGGCAGGCAGCGAGCAGAGCCTTTCCTTTCCTTGCCACTGAAAAATGAGCTGCTCTGGGGTTTTGGAACTGTTGGGTCACTTTAACATGATGCCAGGCCTCCTTAACATGTTCTGGGGTTGCTGTGGAATACTGTTGC
The DNA here is from genome assembly GCA_029204185.1 of Lerista edwardsae. NCBI lineage: Eukaryota > Metazoa > Chordata > Lepidosauria > Squamata > Scincidae > Lerista > Lerista edwardsae. The sequence continues at coordinate 6,678,696 of JAJKFI010000043.1, read as the reverse complement.
AACTGTTGGGTCAGTTTAAAATTGTCTGAGGCCTCAAAAAGGGCTTTTTTCATGTCACTTTCTGCCACGACATCACTTCCGGCTTATGACGTCACTTACGGTGGGCGGGTCCCAACACGTGCCAATCAAAAGTGAGTACCGGTTCTTAAATCATTTAGATGACACCACTGATGTAGCTCTATCGTTCCAGTGTGTTTTCCACCTTCCAATAATATTATCATGCCAAATTATTTTGATCCTTTTGAATCTTTTGAATACTGGATACATAAGAATTTTACAGCCCTATGAGCTAAATGTAGCAATTTCTATGGGGCTTTTATCTCCCAATACACTAAAAAGCTCGGCGAAGGCACAAACGTCTCATCTCTGCTGGACCATTTGGAGCTGCTGCTGCAGAGCTGTTCCAGCTCTGCTTGTCTGCTGCTTTAGAGCCTGGGCTGGGCCAACCCTGGAAAATTGGTGGCAAGAGATATGTTGTGTGCAGGGACAGGGCTGGCTTTATGCCTAAGTGACCAATGTTGTCACATTGGGCCCTGCGCTTTGGGGGTGCACCAGCACAGCAACCATATCATCTGCTGCTGCAGCTGGGATCTCTATGGGATGTAAATCAGTGGGACAAGCAGAGCAGCTTGACCTTGGGCTCTCCCACCTGCCTCTGCCTCTGAATGGCCAAAATGGCCCTCCTGGAAGCAGTTGGCGGTGACGTCATCATGTCACCACCACATTTCCGGTGCTGTGTGCAGCATCACAAGTGCTTTTCTTGGTGAGTGGGGGGGCCCGCAGGGAGGGGCCTATGGGCGTGCCTTGCATTGGGTCCGCTGCTCTTGGAGCCAGCCCTGGGCAGGGAGGGAGCGGTTCAAGGGAGTGCAGGGGCAGGGAGGGCAGGGACGAGTTCAGGGAGGGGATGGCTCTTGATCACAGACTTATGACAGCATCCTATCCCCTCTTTCCCATCCCATCCCGTCTCTATCCCATAGCTAGTATGGGTCTGAAGAGATTCCTACCTAGGATTCCTACCTAGAAATAAGGAAATCATATTTCATTTACCTCTGTTTGACCTTCTGCCCTCCCCCATATAGCACGAACTCTATTGGCATAGCTATGTGCTATAGAGTGGCAGGAGATGGGGTTGGGTTTTTATAGATAGGACAAGAGGGGTGTACTGATAGTTGATCTGCCAGTACTACCTGAAGCTAAGCAGGTGAATCTGTGGTCTTGTTTTTGGATGGGAGACAGAATGTTGGGCTGTGACAAGCTGTGGTACCCAGTCTGGCAAGATGGAGGCACTGCTGAGCTGATTAGTCACCGCAAGTAAGCGTTGCGGGGGAGTGTATGAAGCCAGCCGGCAAAAGAACAGAGTACAGTCTTGAGGACCTGTCCAGGCTTGATTTATGATTGCCTGCTGAAGCTTGATGGCGTGCAGCCAGCAAACCACACTGTGAAGCCTACATCTGGGACTGAGAATTATGTGAATCACAGAATACTATATATTTGTAAAATTGAAAAAATGTGGGTTAGAGTAGCCTGCCCATGTAAGCTGCCTTGGGCATTTGCTTTGGCATGGGAAAGGCAGGATATAAATTCTTCAAATAAATAAAAATAAATATTGAGGGGATACAGTTCTATCTTCTAAGATGGCCTAAAAATTAGTCTACAAAATCCTGTAAAAGTGCCTCCAAACCCTATTTTCCCCATTGCATGGTCTTCCTTCCTTATGACAGTATATCGGGCTTTTGTGGAATGAGCTGTAGATGAGATATTCAGCTGTAGATATTCAGGGGAAATGTGCACCAGAGAGAAAGAAGTGCACAGTCTTCAGAACATGAGAAGAAAAAAATGTAATATGATACCACTTGTGATCTAAACAGTACACTCATATGAACCATGTCTCATGTGAATGGCCATGTAATTTTTGAAAGATGTTCATGATATTTAGAGCAGTATTGTTACAGAATCTTTAAAGTAAGTCACATCTAACAATTCTGCTGTAGTCTTGAAGCAACAGTGATGGGAAGGCATTCAGTTCTCCTTTGCCAAGACAGCATACTATGTTAAGGGTGCAATCCTAACTTGAGCTGGAATGGGAAGCAGAGGTGGATCTACAGGGAGGGCAAAGCTCTAAGTTTTGCAAGGAGCCTTACCCTGTCATGTAAACCCCTCCTCTCCCTTGCCGCTGTAGCCAGTAAGCAACGCCAAGATGTTGCTGTTCCCTGTGAGGATTGGCTAAAACGGTGCAGGAGAGGAGTGATTTCCACTGCAAGGTGAGGCTTCTTGCAAAACTTAGAGCTTTGCCCTCCCTTAGATCTGCCTCTGATGGGAAGACCAGTGGGCGGTATCCAGCACAACTTGGAGCCACCTGGAGCCTCCCTGGGTCAAGGGCACCTTTGTGCCCTTACCCCAGGATAGGCAGCAGCCACCCCAATAGGCTCCTCACATCTGCGCCTGCTGTTTAGCAAGCGCAGAGCTGAGGACACCATGCAACCCAAATTGGGGCTGCGCAGCCTGGGGCTGGGAGCTTGGCTCCACCCCCTTCCCTGGGCCAGCACACCTCCCGGCCTGCCCATCCCCTGCCCACAAACGCCCTCCCTCCTTTCCTCTCAGAAACACCCCTGAGCCAGCCGAACTCAGCTAGTGCAGAAGCATCGTGCCACCGGCTTTGGCCAGCACTGTTAGACTGACGCTGCTGCTAGCGTCAGCCCAATGGCAGCAGCGCTAATGCAAGGGTGCCGGTTGGCAGCTAGCATTAGCCCAACACAGGGCCTTGGATTGCACCCTAAAATAGGCACAGCGAAAGGATCTGTCCTTTGTTAACTAGTCTTCTCTACCATGGGCATGTGCAAAATCCTAAAAGATCCATCATATCTATACTTGCATTTCTTTGTTTTTGACTTGATGCTAGTACCATGCAGTCTCTCTCTCTCTCTCTCTCTCTCTCTCTCTCTCTCTCTCTCTCTCT
>JAJKFI010000043.1:6628280-6671845 GCA_029204185.1 Lerista edwardsae | reverse complement strand
AAAAAAAGTGTGATGCATTCTGGGGCCAACCTAGGAGGAACAAGGAACTTCCGCATGACACGGAAGTACATCTTTAGAGCTATTTTTCACACTGTGCGCCTCGGAAACAATATGGTTTGGCTGCCTAAAGGTAGGAAACCCATTTTTTGTATTTAAAGATAATTAAATGAGGACCCGGCATCCACAGGTGAGTCAAATCTGTGGTTGCCTGGATCTCACAAGAGATTTGCAAAGTTTTTAAAAGGGTTTCTGAGATTCTCAGCTCTTAATTTTGGAAAAGGGAAAAACCAAGCTAGGTTTAAAATGTATGGGCCAATGGTCTCAGTAGCTGGAGGTAGTAAAGAGGTGCTGAGCAGTTATTCTTGTAGCAAACTACAAGTTGGGACTTCAGTGTTCTACACAGCTTTTTGCCTCTGTAGTTGGGGCAGAATACACCATGCAAATATACCTATGCACATTTAACATACCTTGGTATAGAATTTAGAGTGGTGTGTGCATGCACGCACAGGCTCTCATTTTTGCGTGAATCTAGTGTATATACTGATTGAAATGCTAGCCTGGAAGAATGAGCCAAACAGAGGAGGTCCTTAAGTGACTCTAGGAAATGGCTTCAACCTTGTGCTCTCCAGGCATCCAAGTGAATCAATCGCCTTTCGTCCTCTGCTTAGGGTGACTCATGCTTGGGACAGAGCCAGTCTGCCGCTGTGAATTAAAGGATCACATTGGGTGTGCGTGTGTGTATGGAGGCAGTGATGGGAGAGAGAGTTGGATGACAGTGCCTGCACTTGCTCTAGCAGACAGCAAGCACAAACAGTTTAGTAAACAAAAGTGTGCCTGGCCTCTGCGGAGTTTAATTTGGCCCTGTCACTGACTTTGTTCAATAAAGTTGGTAGCTAGGTTTTGTTTATTTCTTCCCCTTGTTTCTGTGTTGCAGCCAGAGAGGCGGCAGAAGATGTTCCAGCTATTTAATAGTTGGGTTGTTGTTTTTCTGCTTAGCTCTATACTAGTGTGAGCTGATCTCGGGTCAGAACCTTTACTACATTGAACAGCAGACAGTTAATTGGCAGGCACTGCTTAGTCAGCTTATTCTTTGGAAGATTGTCAGCTTTTGAACATACTCTCTGAAATAACTAGTATCTTAGTTACTAGCAGTATGCTTCAAAATTTATACATAACAGTATTTGTGTGAGGCTGGAAAGCCAGTATTGACATAAGAGTGCCTCTAGAAACTGGCAGTGCAACTACTGTAACTTGTTAGTACAACTAACTTGTTACAGTTTGTTACTAACTTGATACAGTTTCCAGAACAGAAGCAGAATAGATTTATAGCAGTAATGAGAGCTACAGTATTTTTAGTCTCTGAGCTTGCTGAATCAGCAGTTTTTGAACATATAGCCTATATACACCCTTTACCTTTGCCAACTTGCAAGTTAGACTGTTCTAGAGTTAGTGGTAGCTCACTGCTGATTATGTTGGCAGTAGTTCTCAAACTTCTTAGCACTGGGACCCACTTTTCATGATGACAATCTGTCTTGGACCCACTGGGTGATGTCATGGTCGGAAGTGCCATCACTGTGACGCCAGAGTCTGCTGCTTTCCTGTGAATGCTGTAATAAATTGAGTTATTTCTCAACCATTTTCCATGAGCAAAGTGAATCGGAAAGGAAAAAAAGCCTATTTACAACCTTGATGGAAGCTAAACAACCACATGGCCCTGTCCAGTGTCCCATCTTCCCAAATTTTCTATTATGGCTGTGCTAGTTGCTACTTGACCCACCTGAAATTGGCTCATGACCCATCCAGTGGTCCTGACGCACAGTTTGAGAAACACTGAGTTAGGGACATGCTGGATTGCCTTGCCTGGACCCTGCAGTCATCGTAGGAGACTTTCCTCCAGGTGCCCCTGCAGATGATGATGATGATGTGGGAAAGGGCTCTTTCGGCTGTGGTACCCCCTCTATAGAAAATTCTTCCAAGGAGGGTTCACCTGACCTGAACTTATTCCAGTGCCAGCCAAGGACTTTTCTATTTTTCTAGCACTTTGAAACTGCTGTTGAATGCTTTTCCTACTGTCTTGTTGCTGCTCAGTTTTTATGGTGTGTTTAAAATTGCTTTTTGATTTTTATACCTTATGTGCAGCTCTCAGAGCACTTGCATGTTGGGGGGGGGATATCAATCTAAATTGAACAAGTTACCTCCCTTGTTTTGAGTATGCCAAAAAATATCTGCAGAAGAGCATTCACAAATTTAGGCTGCTAAATTATGCACACTTTCCTGCCAGTAAGAGATCCATTGATAAAATGGGACTGACTTCTGAGTAGACAAGCACAGGCATGCATTTGCAGTCTCTTACCTGCAATCTGATGCAATGCAATTGGTAACATGCAGGTCACACAGGACTGCCAGTTGAGTGCTTTGACTATAAAGACGCATGGTTGCATCAAGCTATTTCCTGCGGGTTGAGAAGCTGACGTTCACATGGAGTTCTGCCTGTGTGCAGAGGTTTTTCCACCTGTTTCAGTCGAGATGGCAACTTCTGTGTGTATTGTTGAGAGCTGCACAACTCCATAGCAGGGTTAGGTTGCAAAATAGAACTCTCGCTCTACCTGCAAGGTAACGCCTATTCCAAGATAAAGTGGAAGTGATGTTACAGGTTATAGCCTCTGTCCCCCAAATAGCACTAAGATGACATGGCCATTTCTCTCCCACATAACTTTTTCTTTTCATCTCACTTGCACACACAGATGCTTATGTGCTACAAAACATCTCTTTTAATCACTGGGGTGAACGCTAAAATAAAGGCTTAGTATGAATTTTCCTTTCTGTCTAGTCTGGCTCCTTGGGGATCATGGCAAATTTTTGGAAGGCCAAATATTTTTGTGAGCTATTTCTGTATTTTTTTTTCTTTAAAATGCTGACAAATAGATCTTACCGGGGGGCGGGGGGGGGGAGGAAGTCAGGGTAGCTGAAATGAGAGTTAGATATTAGAAACATAATACTGTATCAGCCCTAGCAACAGGGAGACAGAATGTAGGTCAATGCCTTTTGTAGGCTGATGTAATGATTGTGGGTACATTATGGAAGGAAGATACATTATGTGGAAGATACATTATGTGCTTTCTAAAGAGGGGAAAGTTTTACAGCTGGGCACCTCCCTATTTACTGATATCCTGTCCCCAAAATGGGATAATGTTGCTCATTATCTTAAGATGAAAAATAACCATTATTCATCGTATGATTTGAAGAAACTGTTTCTCTTGGTAACAGATGTTGCTTGACATTGCTCTGTGGAACCTTCCCTTCATCTTGGGAATGATGAGATGAAAGGCCTGCAGGGAGCAACAGGATTAGAATGGGAACAATATTTCTTAAATATAGTCCCCATTTCTTTCTCACAGAACCTTGTGATAATTATGCTTGTGCTGTCATCACATTTTTGTGGAGCTGCTGTCGTCTCTAATTGGTAATAGATGCATCTAGAGCCATATACTGATTACTATTCCTCCTTTGATGTTGCAACATCATAAACAAGCAATTTTTGCAGCTCTGCCCCTATAAAGGCAAACTTCAATGGCATCTCATTCATCTGCTTGGAGAACAGGCAGGCTGAAAAGCAATCCCTACCACATAAAAGCCCTGCAGATTGCCGATAGTCATTATCACAGTGGCCTTTGCCGACATTTTAAAGAGGTAGTTCATCAATCCATTTCGGGTAGAGGTGGTGGCAGATGACTACAGACCCAGGCAGCCAAAAACGTCTGCCTTCTTTCAGAATTTCAGGCTATTCTGAAACGGAATAACTGATCTTTCTCCTCTTGTCTCAATTTAGAGTTGCTCCATCGTGAGCAATAAAGCAGAATGGTTACTGTTTTTTCTTAAAGTAGCTATTGCCATGGAAACACTTCTTAAAAATTGAAACCTACGTTTTGTGTGTGTCGGCCCAAATTGTGTGTTTAAAATCTGTTCAGTGAAAGCAAGGTTTCTCCACTACAAGTGTACTTGGCTCTGCCTGCTCATGTGTGTGTGTTTGCCTCTCCTTAGAGCAGGCTAAAACACAGGAGACAAAAGGAGTGTCTGTTTAATGTGGCCTATACTGCCTGGCTTGCACCACATGTGAAAAAATGTTGATACTCAGACCCTTTAACAAAATGGCATGCTTCTCTTTTCTTGCATTGGCACCTTTTATAAAGTAGTGTGGCAACTTGTCAAGGAGCTTTTGGATGTTATACATGCATGGACAATGATATGTTTCCAGTATAATATACAATATGGAGCTCACTACACACTACGGAGCTCTGAGTATAGTTCAGAGTGTGGTGAGGACTACATGGCTTAGGAACCAGATACTTGAATTCTGACTGCCCATCCTATGAGGTCATCACAGTTGGCCCTGTCGAGGGTGCCATTACCTTTGACATTCTTCTGGCAGCACCTTACAACAGAGCTTTTCTTGTTTTGGAGCTTAACTTCTGGAACTCACTTCCCCTTGAACTTAAGACTGCCCTTTCTTACTGTCCTTCTGTAGAGATTGAAGTCCTTTTTATTTCATAGTGCTTTTGATTGGGATATGACTGCTTCCTGCTAGCTGTTTTTAATTGTGTTGGTGTGTAAGCTGCCTTGAGTGCCCAAAAGGGTGAAAAAGCAGGGTGTACCTATTTTTGGCAAAGTAATATTTTATACAGTACTCATTTGTACATTAGGTGTTCACACACCATAAGTTGGAAGTGGTGGATCCATTGAGCAACATTATACATCAGCTCTCACTAAATATGCAAATTCCAACTGCATAAGATGAATGAGAAATGGGCTTTCTGTGTTGCATTTTGTGTGAAACAGTTTCCTTGCTAAATAGACTGTGCTGCTGTTGTGCTATATATAAAATATGTTCCAGGTTCCTGAAGACTCACAACTAGACACAAATAATTTCAGATGTGGCCTTGCCAGTGCTTTTTGTACAATGATATCAATTGTACACAATGGATGCCTTCTGGTAGGGTTAATTTTTCTAACTGATAGAAAAATGACTTCCGATTTTTTTAAGCTTGGTCACTTTTGGGATCAGCTTGTGTCCTGAGAAAAGCAAGCATTTCAGCTGAGAAGTTCACAGTCTTTGCGTAAAGCATGCATCATTTTAATATTTGATGTAGATCTTTGCTGACAACTGAGCTTTAATTTTGCATGATACCAATTGAAACACCCAGCGTGGCAAGCATATAAAAAGTCAGCAGTCAATGGATAATTGCGTTTTGCCTGCAGCACATATTGGAAGTTTGAAGTGGTGTTGAATAGGATTATTTTAGTGCTCATGTCCCAATATATGCATTAACTCCTCATGTCCCAATGTATGCATTAACTTAAAAATGCATTAAATACATTTTTTTCTGGGAACAACCCCTATTCCTGCAGAAGTGCAACCTGTGGTGCCTCCCTTGTAGGTATATGAGACTGTACTAGGATACTTGGGCTGAATTTAATATATAAAGGAAAAGTGCAAAATTCACTAGGAGCCCCTGTTCATCATAATCCGGTGAATCTGGAGTTCTTGGACTTGTGATTAGATCCATTTACTTCCATTGGGCTAGACTGGTTGAACTCTAAGGCTTCCACTTCTAACTGGGTTGATGGTTGCCAATTTCAAGCTAAAAACCTGAAACCATTTAATACTGTGTACAATTACTTAATGCAGGCCATTTCTGATTCGGACCATTTTGAAATACTGTATGTGTGCATGACGGCTGAAAAAAGAGATGACCAAGGTGCTTTAGGCTGCGGGCCCTTACAGGACCACCTATATCACTTTAGTTGAAATAAACAAACATGCATCAATAAGTCTACTGGCTCTTGGCTCCACATGGTGCCATTCTTACACTTGGCAACGAGCAAGTCTTTAAACAAACTGAAGCTTCTCTGCCATGTGTTTTCTGCTGCAATAAAAAAAAATACTTCAAGAAATAGGAATCCTGCGAATACATCCTAGGTTAATGAGTAGGGAGAGCACAGCTTCTTAAAAAAGATGAGAGAATCATGCAAGCTTTGCTCATGTGCTGGCTTGTTAATATGAAAAGTTGCTGCCATACAGAGATTAAACTTTTTTTTTTTAACATCTCAATGCAGAAATTCAAATTATCTTGGCCAGCAGCCAGCAAGGCATTGAGCACTGGCCAAGACTGGAGGCAACAAAGAATGTCTGGAAGCAATTGATAGTTCCAAATAGATGGTGCCAGCATCTGAAATGCTGCTTTCTGAAAATAGCTGTTACTAGGAAAATTATGGAATCCCAAACAGCACATGCATCAAAAGGAAGCAACTTTCTTATTTAGGTTATAAAAACAAATAACGTTTTTTGACTATAATGACTTCAATACCATACTTGTCTCAACTCTCTCAGTTCTTGTTTTGTGTGTCTTGAACTTATTACTTCTCTACAACTTCAGCTTATAGAGCCGAAGTTGATGCCAAGCACAGTTTGGGGGAATCTGTCATTGCTATATGTCCCGTGAGCTCTCTCTTCCTGTCTCTGTATAATATTTGAGAGAGCCCACAGATCAGCCGAAGAGTGCCTGCCTGGTATGTAGAATACTTCCAGTTCAAGGATCTTGACAGAGCCTCAGAATGATAGGGTTGGATACCTACAAGTTCATCTAGTCTGACACCCTGCACGTAGCAGGAAATCCCCCTAGAGCATCTCCAGCAGGTGTCTGTTAAGCCTCTGGTTGAAGGTCTACAGTAAGGGAAAATCTTGCACCTCCCTCGGCAATCTGTTCCACTGTCGAACCACTCTTATCGTCAAGGAATTCTTCCCGATGTCCAACCAGAATCTCCTCTCTTGCAGTACCCATTGGACCTCATTCTACTGTCAAAGGCAGATAAGAACAAATTTGTCCCTTCTTCCTTATTACAGCCCTTCAGATATTTGAAGAGTGCTTTCATATCCCCTCTCAGCCTTCTCTTCTCCAAGCTAAACGTACCAAGTTCCCTCAACCTTTCCTCATAGGACTTGTTTTCCAGACCCCTGATCATCTTTGTTGCTCTTCTCTGAAGCACTCCAGGGCACTAGGCAGTGTAGACAGTACTAGATCTGACTTGGTACATGTGTGACTTCAATTGTGGTTTCAAGAGGAGGTGTGGTTGCTCTTACATGGATCTATATTTTCAGAAGGGAAAAAAGAGGAAGAGTACTGACTCGATGTGTATGTAGTTATATAAACAATGGTTTCCTAGAAGAAGTATGAACGAAGACATGTGACTGTGAGTTGTACCTAATGCTTCAAAGAAGACTGTGTACCTTGGTCATTACATAACAGAAGAAAGTGTTGGAATAGGGTGTGTAGCTGGCCATTAAACGCGGGTTAGAGATTACTTCAGTTGCCTTGTAATTAGCTGTTAGTGGCAAAATCTTATAAGCCCTTTGAAATAGATGAGCAAATATTCCATCCTCTCCGCCACTGAAGTACAAAATTAGCTTCCTTGTGGCTGAATTTCCTGAGGGTACACTTGGCATACATGTTGATGGCGGTGAGAGGAAATCCTGTAACAGTGAACAGGGATGCTTTATTTTATTTTGTTTTATGGCCTTTGGTTGATGGTTGGCTGTTTGCCCTCTGTCCCTGTGTAATACTGTCATAGTTTGTTTACTCCCCTGGTCAGGTGTTTCCCACCCTCCTAGGGGCCTGATGAAGAGAATTGGGTCTCGCCTTATTTTTGAACGTTCTCTGTGTTCACGTTCTCTGTGTTCACGTTAAATGTTTAATGTTTTTACATCTTTTTATGTATTATTTATTTTCATTACATTGTACCTTTTTGTCTTCTGTAACCCGCCTCGGGCATTTGCTTTGGCATGGGAAAAGCGGGGTATGAATTCTTCAAATATACACAAATATAATGGTTCTATGGCACGCTTGTGAGCTTAGGCAGATTATTCTGTAGATAGATGGTTGCAAGGACTGGCTCCAAGTCTCAGGAGGCCATTCTGGACAATGAGCCCTGCCCCCTCCATTCATGGTGGGACTTGCATTGGGTGAGGGGAGAGAAGAGGTAATGATGGAAAAGCTACCTTGGTGGCAGGTGGCTGTGTCGCAGTCCTCCAAAGGTGATGGGCACAGTTTTGGGGCTCTGAGCCCTCAGCAGCTGTTCAGTGATGCTAAACCTAGTGCTGGCCCGGGGGATAGGCCTAGAGCGTCAACTCCTAGTGAGTACTGTATTGATTTCCTCTAGGCCAGCTGTTTTTTACATCTTGGATCTCTTTGGAAAATCCAGTGAAAGCTGAATTCAGGAAAGCTGAAAACAGAAAAATGCACAAAGCTTTTGGTTACTGTGGGGGGATCTCCCTCCCTCCCTCTCTCCCTCCCTCCCATGCACAGCCTTACCATGCCTCAGGCGGCCTGCTGGAGCCTTCTAAGACACACCTTCCAGTTCAGAAAAAAGAAGTGCATTCTGAAAGGCCTTTACTTCTGAAGTGCTTGGATGCCTCCCTCCCAATGCAACTGGAAGCAAGAATACATGTTACATTCATATTACAAATCTGACTGACAAGTTATTTATGGAAACCCAACCTTTTTGTCAGTGTTTCTGCAGTTTCCTTTTCTGTCTTGCAACCATTTAATCCTAGTACTTAGAAATAATTTGGAGGGGGTCACCTTATTGCTCATTCTGCAAACTGCCATGGGAAAAGGCCTTGTGAGGACTTCCTTGAAGTATCTCAAGGTTGCTTTTTAGTGGCTGCTAGAAACAGGATGGGGAAAAGAAGAAGGCTTCTAATTATCAGTTCTGTAAAATATGGGTGTTCTTCATTTTAACAGAGAGTGCAATTCTAACCTGGAGTTCAGCCGGTACAGTTAGGCCAGCAAAGTTTGGCCTGCTCCAGGGCCACCATAAAGTGTGTTTGGTCCACTTTTGGAGTCAGGGCACACATCTGTGTGCTGGCCTCTTTGACTCCGAAGGTGGCCCAAACATACTTTACAGTGTCCCTTGTGCTGGCCAAACTTTGCTGACCTAACTATGCCGGCCTAACTCCAGGTTAGGATTGTGTCCTGGAGTTAAGTAAAGTTCCAAGAAATTGGGATCAGAAGATGGGCTGACAAACACATACTATACAGTGCACAATTGCCTGCACTCAATCTTATTCGTAAGACTCAACTAAGTATGTTCCCCAGTTACTGTTACCTGTCTTTCTGGTATTAGTTGATATTTATTTTGTTAAATGAATCATCCCAAGAGAGTTGTATGCAAAATACTTAAAGGCGGCTCCATTGCAGCCCAATGAAAGGACAGGCTACTGTGTAGCCCATACAGGGCTGTATAAATTGTTTGCTGGATTAATATGATGCATTTACAAGTAAAATGCTCAAGATAACTTAGAAAATTGGATTAAAAAACAATTTAGCATACACAAATTTAAAACCATACAACACTAAGAGTGCAATCCTAACCGGGAGTTAGGCAGGCACAGTTAGACCAGCAAAGTTTGGCTGGCATAAGGGCCACCATAAAGTGTGTTTGGACCACTCTCGGAGTCAAAGGAGATGGTGCACATCTGTATGCTGGCCTCTCCGATTCCAAGACTGATCCAAACATACTTTCTGGTGTCCCTTGTGCCGGCTTAACTATGCCGGCCTAACTCCAGGTTAGGATTGTGCTCTAAAAGCAGTAGGTCAGTTTCACGATAAAAAGTCTTAATACATATTAAATTACACACTGCGAGAAAGAGATAGTGCCTCTAGTAAAACTGAACATGACATTTTTGGTCATGTCAGCTTTTCAATGTGTATATACAAACATTTCACCTTGACCACTTCAAAGATCAGTATCTGCCCTATTAGCTTATCTTGCTGCAACCTACTCAGGTTTATAGAGTTTGTTGAACTCTTTAAGTTTGGAGTATGAGCATCAAGTTTGAATTGGTTTAGATCCAATTCCAGGTAAAACTGGCTGAATAGGGATGCCTTATTGATGGTTGCTATTCTGGGGAAGGCCATCTGTTTTGTAAGATCATGCTCAGCAATGTATATTACTCGGTTTCATGTCAGGAAAGATGCTCCATGCCCTGTGATTCTAGTTCTAGAACGTGAGTAGTCTGCAACAAACTGAGCATTTTTAGAGCTTTAATCTATAAAGTGACGTGCTTTGGCAAAGAGAGTTTAGCTGTCCCTGATGGAATCCTTTTATGGCATCTCTCCCTCTCTAGGTACAAGGACCAGCTTCATCAGAATACTGAAATTTGCCAACTGATGGGTTCAAACACCAAGAGGTGGCTTGATCAGGGCCTTCAATATTTAGCAAAACTTCAGGGTGCCACTCGACCCCTGTAGTCCTATCAGTGTGGCTTGCTTTCTGGAGGGATCTTCCTCCCTTTTTTCATTACCTTCCAGTCTGTGTTATGATGATCCTCTTGCACTGGATGACAGGATAGTGCTGGCTATTAACGTGCTTTGGTTTGGGGCTGCCCTTTGCATTCCGCTGGCTAAAGAAAGTGTGCTCTGCATCTATGCTTGTTGACTTCTCTGGACGTTGTTACTGAGCTGCGTTTTCCTCTCTGTTCTCCGGATCTTCATTGCTTTCTCTTTTATTTCCCACTTTCCTTCTCTCCCTTCGCACTTTCTCACCTCCACTGTCGCAGGTTCAGCATGCCTAGTAGGATATAAAAAGACACCACCACCAGTTCCACCACGGACCACCTCCAAGCCATTCATCTCTGTCACGGTGCAGAGCAGCACCGAATCGGCACAGGACAACTACCTGGACAACCAGGACCACAAGAGCGAAGTCAACAGCCAGTCAGGACTGAGCAATTCCTCAGATAGCTTAGACAGTACAAGGCCACCCAGCGTGACAAAAGGCAGCATCGCAACCCCAGTCCGAGAACCTCCTGAGCTACCCCAGAAAAATGCAGCCTTGAAGAGCGACAAAGGAACTCTGACCAACGAAGAGCCAAAGGTGGAGAATATCCCCAAAAGGAAGCTGTCGTCTATAGGAATACAAGTATGGAATGTTTTTTTTTCTCATTAGCACTAGAGAATGTTCTTAATGTAGCCATTAAAAATGTTCCGTGTTCAACTGCTTTTGCATCTCAGTCTGCTTGGCCCCCTGTACTGGAGAAGTTTGAGTTTAGGACAGTTTCCAGGCACTTGAAGAAACTTTCAACAGGAGACATGCAGTGGGCTAGCCTACTGTCTCTTAGGAGGACTCTGCATGCTGCTGACACAGGCCTTTTGGGTCATAGCAGATGTGGGAGACCCCTGCAGGTATGCCAGAGTCAGGCCTGCTGTCCTGCTTGCCTCGCCTGCCCTGCTGCTTAGCTCAGTAGGCTAGAGGCAAAGTCACTGGAGAACGGAGGTATGAGGTGTACTGTAGTGCATGCCCCTGCCTCCATCTCAGACATTGGACCTGTGGCTTCCCTGACGGGAAAAGGTCAGCCGTCCTTGCTGTAGCTCAGTCAGTAATCAAATGAAGCAGAAAGGAATTAGGCGTGGGGTGCAGAGGCAGAAGAATAAGGACAGCTTGCCAGTTTGGCCTGTAGGGTTTGGCCTCCCTGCACAGCTGCATATGTCCAAAATGCTGAAGTCTGAGTTGAGAAGTGGGTTGTTGAAGCCTGCAAGACAGATGTGAAGCAGCTATTTAGCGTTCACCCTTTTTGTGGCCATTTCTCCACATCTTAAAAGGGGGCGGGGAAAGGAAACCCTTATAAGAAGCATGGGGCGAATAGGACTTCCAGAGGCAAGGAGTTGAACCATTCCATTCAATAAACTCTTCTGAAAATTAGCCAACTTAAAGCAAGATGGTTTGCCTTAAGAGGAAAGATCCAGTTAAGCTGCTTCTCATGTCATGCACTTTCTGCATTGATATGACATATACATTGTGGAAAACCTGCCTGTTCTTTGTCAGTCCCTGACTGCAGAGTAAAATTTCACTTAGTTCGGACTTCAGCATAAATCTGAGTTGGCTTTGTATCAGAATGCTGATGATTTTTTCTTTTTTGGTCTCTGGACTTTCTGAAAAGGTACAGGTGATCTAATGACATTTAGCTGGTAAAAATCAGTCAGGAGAGTAGGCCTGGCTGTACTTCGTCCAACAGAAAAAAAGGGCTAATTTTGGAACATTTTAAAATTAAGGGAGTCTTTGGCTTCTGCCCTTTGCTGTCAGGCTTTCAGAAGTTAAACGTAGCACTGTCACTCTTTTAAAGAAACCTTAGTTGACCAATCATATGGATTTTAGTTTGTTGATTAAACCTGCTTATTTTCTAATGAATGCAAACAATAGTTTTGATGAGAAAATATCCATTGCATTTAGGTAGCGCATGTCCATGCCGTAACAGGTCACTCTTAAAAGAAGCATTTTGTTCTGTGAGAGCAGAAGGAATGCATCTTCTGAAACCTGCCATATGCGGTTTTTGTTTACATAACTCTGTTAGATTTTAATTAGAGCACCCCTTTATATTCTTACCAAATGTCCTCCTCGAACATTGCTGCCTTCTTGTAGGAGACCTTAAGGCCACCTCACCTGATGTGAAAACTAGTGTGTGTATGTGTGTTCTCTGCTACTTAAAACCTTCCAGTTTGGTTATGGATGTGTGAGAACTTTTCAGGCGACCAATTAATAGCACCACAGATGCAGTTACCAACTTCTTGCAAAGGATCCAGGCACCTCGCGCATAAGCTGGCACTTCTGTTATGGGAATATTTCACTTTCCCCCTCAACACTCAAAAGCTTTGAATGGAGCTGTGCCTTGTTATTTTGCCGAGGTTTAGATTAGCTTTCCAGTGTCACCATGAAATAGATTCTGCATGTGGGCAGTAGGCTTTATTTGTTTGTACTTGTTTGGTTGGGTTTTTGCTTGGGGTTGGTGGTAATAAGGGCAGTGCTTTCATTAAAGTACGCCATTAAAAGTATACAGACATTTAAAACTAGCCTCTATAGCCAGCTTTATGCCCCACAAATGGACCAAATAATATGTAGGATGGAGGGACTGGCAAGATGACATTTCTGCATTTCCAGCCCCTGAACCCTGTACCGTAGTAGTTGTACAGCTTGCTGTAAACTCCTTGAGAGTTCTGTTTTGTTCTCTCCCCTCCTGTCCAACGCTTCTAACATTATCAATAGAATTTTGGATACAAATGCAAAATACGCAATAGTGGTTTTGAGTTTATCTCTCTGAAAATACAAATCCAAGTTGCTCAGCCATTCAGTTAACACCACCCGAGAGAGCAAAGTAGACTGACTACAGCTGCCTTGAAATCACTGTTGCAAAATCAACGCAACCCCATTTACTGTGTCAGCAACATGAGCAGCCTTGTTGCCTTCCCTGTGTTGGTCATGAAATTCCTTTTACGACAAAAGAGAAAAATCTGCTGCCTTGTGCTGTGTGGCGTCTGCACGATCACTGTGTGTGCCTTGTGTTTGTGTGCATGCCCGCCTTTTTCCTTCTAATGTGAATTCTAGCAGCAAGTTTTTTGTGTTTTTGTTTTTGTTTTTTTTGTATCTTTTTGTTAATAAGGTTGACTGCCTTCAGCCAGTGGCAAAAGAGGAGCCCCCTCCATCAGCCACCAAATTCCAGTCCATCGGGGTACAGGTAGAGGACGAGTGGCGGTAAGTGGAAGACCCAGGCTGTTGTTCTTTAAACCCCTTCCAACTGCAGTTTCCTATTTGGTAGTTTAGTTCCCTCTATCTTTTTTTCTATTTCAAATCACTGCTGAGCAGTGATGGGTCACAGAACCCTCTCTCGACAGCATGTGTTCTCACCCACCCACCCACCCTCTAAAAAAGTTGGCTTGGTAATGTAAGCAAACCACTGGAAGCCTGAAATGCAAAATAGAATGCCTAATGTAATTATAGCCGCGTGCCAGTCTTTGTTTGGATGGCCTATAGCAGTCAGCAGGCAACCTTATAATTTTGTCTGTCTGCATGTGTGGTGTGCGTATGTGCGCGTGCGTGCGTGTATCTGTGTGCGGAGAGGGATGGGCGTGGAAATGTAGTTCAGCTGCAGTCACCACAAACAGATGCGTATTGTTGTCTTCGTGTGCCGTGTATTGAATCCAGCCCTCTGCCAGGGCTGCCTTTGCTTACTCTCTTGCCCCTCTTTTCGTAGCAACAGCCACTCTCACAGCATGTCAACCAAGCAGGACACAGATTCTGACTCGCAGGAACCGAATAATTCCACCTGTAAATCATCTGAGAGAAGCCTTGCTGACTGCCCCCCCTGCAACAACAACAGCCTTGATGCCAATACGAGGCAAACAGCCATGCCCTCCCAGATCAAGAAAAACCTCTCCTATGGAGACAGCAATGACCCAGCCCTAGAGCCTTCCTCTCTTCCTCCTCCTGACCCTTGGCTTGAGACATCCACTAACACTCCATCGGAACCGACGCAGCCAGGAGCTTGCCGAAGAGACGGGTACTGGTTTCAGAAGCTGCTGCAGGCAGAGACAGAAAGGTTAGAAGGATGGTGTCGTCAGATGGACCAAGAGACCAAAGAGAACAATCTCTCTGAAGAAGGTTAGTGTGGCTCCCCTGATGCCACGGGAGGTGGGCCAACCTGTTCCTGGCACATTGCATGGGAATGGGAGTGCAATCCTAACCTGGAGTTAGGCCGGCATAGTTAAGCCAGCAAAGTTTGGCTGGCACAAGGGCCACCGTAAAGTAGGTGTCAGAGTCAGAGAGGCCAGCACACAGGCGTGCGCCATCCTCCCTGACTCTGAGCGTGGTCCAAATGCGCTTTATGGTGGCCTTTGTGCTGGCCAAACTTTGCTGGCTTAGCTTATGCCGGCCTAACACCAGGTTAGGATTGTGCCCTGAGTGTAAGGCTGGACCTAAAAGGTGGTGGTGAGCAGGAGTGCTCCATTTTCTGTTCATTGGGATAATACTGGAAAGAGAGGAACACTTCAAGTTTGGTTAACATTTTTCTTGAGGATGCAGCTTCCCTAGGTGTGTGCACCTTACTCTCCCTTATTTTCAATACCTCTCCCTTATAACACTCCCTTATTTTCAATACTATGGCTTTCAGGGCCAGTCCTATCCAACTTTCCAGCGCTGATGCAGCCATGCCAATGGGGCGTGTGCTGCATCCTGTTGGGGAGTGGGGGGGCATGGAGGCCTCCTCAAGGTAACCTTTGTTCCCATTTGATGCTGGGAAGTTGGATACAATTGGACCCTGTGTGTTTCATTGTCTGTAGGATCAGTCTGTGGTCGTGCCATCCGCACTACCTATGCAGAAGAAATGTGATGTGCAACCAGAGCCTGAATAGGGGTGCAGTCTTTTTTAAATGTGTGTAGAGAGTAAATAAATGAAGAACGTCTGGGTTATCAGGAAAACACGGATAGTACAAAACGTTAACGTTTTGCATGCATGTGTGTGGTGCTCTTGGCATTGTCAGTATTGGGTGGCTATGAGGCAGTGAATAGATAGCCAAGAAGTGACATTGTGGCAATCATCATGAACTTTTACTATGGAGGGAGGCTTTGGGAGAATATGAAATGACTGTGTCTCCCGAGTCCTGTTTTCTCCACCCTCCAACGCACAAGACTTCACTAGCACTCTGTTACAACCAAAGAATCTTGTGGCAGTGTGGCTATCTGCCATTCCTGATTGGTGACTGCTGTACTGGGTCTTTCTCTGGGCAGTTGAACAAGGACTAACAAAACACAGAGAGACAAAGGAGCCATGCGTCACTTGTTAATGACTTTTCATTAATGGCTGAATGAAAAACACTTTTGTTACTGGAAGGAAAAGAGTAATCTGTGTGAAGGACAAAAGCGGGCACTTTCCCGCGCGTCCACTTATGTGCTATGTCAAGACTATTTGTACTGCTTAACTTCTTAAATGTGTTTCTTTTTCAGTCCTAGGCAAAGTCCTCAGTGCAGTGGGCAGTGCACAATTACTAATGTCACAGAAGTTTCAGCAATTCCGTGGCCTCTGTGACCAAAACTTGGTGAGTGTGAAAAATTCCCCAAGCGTGCATTTGTAGAAGTGGCAGGTGCATTGAGCCAGTTCGTGGGCATCTGCCCAGATGGTATAATGGCACCTTCTGGCCTGTAACTCTCAAGTTTCTCAATGTGGTTTTGTCTGAACCATGTATACTGTCCCAGAAACACTACCTAGTACAACCAGTGGATAGATCATCTCGAAAAGTAGCAGGAATTGGCCTGCACCTGTTCTCACAAATATGGGAATAATACTGAACAACCTCACAGCGTGGTTATACAGTTTACTGATTTGTACAAAATATTTACATACATTAGTATGTGTTGTGCTTTGAGTGCTTAAACAGTACTATACAAATGGTAAGTTTTATTATTGATGTCCTTAGGGGCTGGCAGCTTGACTTCTCAACACTGTGCACTGTTATGTCGGATTCTAGAACAAACCATCCTAAAAACCCTGGGCAAATAAAAGATTTTCATCTGATTCCAAAAATGAACACAGACATAATTCCTAGGGAAGGCACTTGCAGACAGGGTACCACAACCAAAAAAGCCTTCTCCATGCACCTGCCTAGTATAACACAGATGGGGTAAGAGCCAAAGGCCTCCAAGGCAGCTCTTAACATCTGGGCACTTTGGGAGAAGAGATCCTTGCAGTATCTTGATCCTAAGCCATTTAGAACTGCAGGAGATTGGGGGTGAAAAGAGCATGCTTTGGCAATAGAGTGGCTCACAGGTGTGCTGTGTTGATTGAGCACACTTGCCCCCCCCCTCAATGAATGCAGAACTGCCTTAGTGTTCTGTATTCTTGCATATATTAGACTTTGTGGAGCATCACCTGATTGATCTGAAGAGGTTTGGGGACAGGCGATGGGCTTCTTCTCACATTGGTGTTAATTGTGTTATGTTTGAGCTACCTTTCAAAAACGAAGTCTCATTGCACCTCTATTTGCCCATTTGTTGTACATGCTTTTTTGAAGGCATGGTAGAAAGTAATTTGTGAAGCAACAGTGTGGTTACCTAACTGCTTTTCCCAGGGAGGAAAGTTTTCCCAGAAATAAGAGTTGCAGTGGGGAAAAGAAAGTTAGTCACATCTGCCATTCAAATGGCTTAGAATGTAGAACTGAAGTACAACAACAAAAATAATGGTATTTATTTGGAAATCCTAGGAGTCAGTTTTGGTGCATTAAGCACTTAGCTATGGAAACACTAAGCTCTTTGAGAACGCTGCTCTCAGTGCATGTGGGTTGTCTTCAGTTATACTGGATTTAAATACATCTAGCATTCATCCTTATCCCATTGTAAATGCTTACACTTCCCAGGGCAAGAGCTGATGCCTTTTTAAAGTAGACAGGAGGCATGAGCTTGGCATTCAAATGCTCAAATCCACAGACTTTATTGATCTTGTAGAATGGCTAGATGGAGGGGGGAAGGTGTGGGCACAGTCCTAACCAATTTTCCAGCACCGGGGTAAGGACAATGCAGCTTCAAGGTAAGGAAGCAAACATTCCCTGACCTTGAGGAGGCCTCTGTGACAACTAGTCCACTGCAGGATGCAGCACATGCCCCACTGGCACAGCCATGTCAGTGCTGGAAAGTTGGTTAGGATTGCGCGGGGGGGGGGAGAGAGACTTGCAATGACTGTCTTGCATTCAGTGGTGGATCGGGGGGGCAGAAGGGGCAAGAGCCCTGGGTGCCATCTTGGGGCCATTTGGGGGGGCACCGATGGCATGGCGCCCCCCCCGCGCTCCCCAACATGGCGCCTGCCCCCCTTCTGTCCGCCAGGACCCGCGAGCACTTTAAAGTGCTCGCTCGCCCCGGCACAAAGAGCAGGGAGCAGGCGCTGTGCACTCCTGGCCGGGGGTTTAAAGTGCACTTTAAACCCCCAGCCCGGAGAGCACCCCGACGGCTCGCTCCCCTCCTGTCCGCCGGTACACGCGAGCACTTTAAAGTGCCCACGTGCCCCAGTGGACAGGAGGGGAGCGGGCGCTGGCTGCGCACTCCGGGCCGGGGGTTTAAAGTGCACTTTAAACCCCCGGCCCGGAGTGCGCGCCCCAGCAGCTTCCCTCCCGGCTCGGAGGGCGCAGCGGCCGCTCCCCGCCCTCCGAGCCAGGAGGGAAGCCACACCCCACAATGTCATGATGTCATGACATTGCGGGAGGGCACCATGTCATTCCCTGTCCTGGGCGCGGTTCTGATTAGAACCGCCCGCTTGCATTTCATAGTATATAATAAAAAATGGGGTGCAATAGATGCCAAACATTCCCCACTTGCATGTGCTTGTTGGATTGAATATAAGCATGACAGGAAGAGAGCCAACCTTTTCAGCATCATTCTAGCCTAGCTTTTCCATTCCAAGTTGCAGTTTCTGCTACATGTAGCCCTTCTCACATTCCAATTATTTTCTCTGCAGAACCCTAATTCCAATCCCAGACCCACAGCACAGGACCTCGCTGGCTTTTGGGATCTCTTGCAATTGTCCATCGAAGACATCAGCATGAAATTTGATGAGTTATACCACCTAAAGGCCAATGGCTGGCAGTTGATAGAGACACCGGAGAAGAAGGTGAGCAAGGAGCATTTTGGGGAAGCCAAAGTTGCATGGTGCAAGTAAAGTTGGATGGTGTTTAGCCAAACTTTTGTGGGATGTCGATAAAATTTCTTTACTCTTGTGGGCTTAGCAACTGACAGCTAGCAGTTTACCTGGATGTAAGACCTGATTATCTGTTCAGTGAAATGTTCTTCTGTTTAATCACTGCTTTGGTGCTTCTGCCTCTGTTGTTGTAATATGTATCTTAGACCTGCTGTATGCAATAGGCATACTAGACCAGAGGTTCCCAAACTGTGGGTCAGGACCCACCAATCAGTCGGGAGCCAATTTCAGGTAGGTCACGAAGCACCTAGAAAATATTGGAAGACAGGAATAGGGGAAATGGGGAGGGCTGTGTTGTTGTTTTGCTTGTGTCAAGGTTATAAATAGGCTTTTTTTCCCTTTCTGATTCACTTTGCTATTAAAAAATGGCTGAGAAGTAACCAGATTGATTAGTTGATTGATTGGATTTTTAACCTGCCTTTCTACCCCATGGGCACCCAAGGCGATAATCATTGCATTATCAAAATTTATTGCTTCATTCTCAGGAAAGCAGCAGGCTCCAGTGTCACAATGATAGCACTTCCAGCCTTGACATCACTTCTAGTGAGCCCCAGACAGGTTGTCATTTTAAGAAGTGGGTCCCAGTTCTAAGAAGTTTGAGAACCACTGGGGTAGACCATTATGCTCAGTCACCACAATTGTTGTTCAGTTGGGTATTGCATTCCTCCTCACTCCTGCTCCACCTAGTTCTCCCAATGCCTAATCACCAACTCTGTGACCTCTTCTTCTTTTTGAAAACTTCTTTTCCAAAAAATTGCCAAACTCCACCTTGCAGGATGCTCTGAACAACTCAGTAACACCATGTCAACAGGCAAAACTATATGCCAGTAGCCATTTTTAATATTACAGAATTGGCAGACTTGTACCTGATTTGTACAACTAGTTTAATAGACTTGAGTTCCCTTGAAGGTTTACAGAATTCTTAGCTGTCTGGTGTGTTTGTAAACCATAATCATTTCAATGGGCCCTTGATTCCACAGCACCCCTCCCACCCAGGGATTCAGAAATCCCAACCCATGGCCCTGCCTTAAGAATTAATAGGAGCCAAATGAAGCCAGGGGGCGGGCTTAGCGGCCATGTTTTTGAACTCCACAGGGTGGAGCAGGTTCACGAGACCATAGTAACTTACCTGAAGGTTGCACTGGCCTCCCAGACATAGCCTCCCCATGTTTTGGAGCACCTCCCAAAGGGGACTGGAAGTCACCGATGTGAACCAGAAGAGGCTTCTGGTTGCATCTAGAAGGCATGAGGTTGGCATTCAGATGCTCAAATCCACAGATGGCAAACCTGCAGGGAGGGCCAAACACTATAATGTGATTGTTTCTGAACATGCTAACTGTAGAATCCTAGCTCTGCTTTTAGGTGTAGGGAGAAGGGTATGAAACCTATTTCAGAGTTCATTTTCCTGAGCCACTTTGAATCTATATAAGAGAAGTGGTGTAAAAATGAATAGTTTGTTCATCTTAGAAAGGTAAAATCTCCAGCTCAAGTCACCCTTCTTGTGTGCTCACATCTCAATTTGTCCTCTACTGCCTTAGTCTTATAGAACGGCTTGGGGGCATCTTTCAAAAAAATAAAAAATCTCACGTTTGTGAATGATGTAAATTGATATTACTTTGCCAACATTCCTCTGGGCTTCTGGCTATCCTGTTTAGAAAACTCTTGAGACAAGGGAGTTTGAGTGAATCGTAGCATTTAAGTTGTTCTGTTAGGAATTGAACCTTAATTCTTACTATGGTTTTTATTATTGTGGGAAAGGTTGCTTGCAACATTTTAAAATGAAGTCCAGTAGAAATGTGTTTAAACAGCAAGGTGGTTATGTTTTGATACAGAGTTCTGCTGATGACAAGCCAGGCCATTCACAAATCGTTGGAGAAGAGCGCAGATCTGTGTGCATTTCTCTCCCCCTTTCAACCATTTTTTCCCCTCTTTCTCTATAAAAGGAAGAGAAGAAGGTGCCCCCGCCTGTGCCAAAGAAGCCAGCCAAACCAAAATCCCAGCTAAACCGGGATAAGGCCTCAGACTCGGTGGATAAGCAGCGCCAGGAGGCCCGCAAACGCCTCATGGCCGCCAAGCGCGCTGCCTCGGTCCGGCAGAACTCGGCCACTGAGAGCGCGGACAGCATTGAAATCTACGTTCCTGAAGCACAGACCCGTCTTTGAGCAAGGGGGAAGAGGAAGAAAATGCACTCTTTTTCACATCATTAAAAGAAAAAAAAGGTTCACTAAACTTAGTGTGATTTATTTGGTCTAGAGACAGAGCCAATCTGACAAAGGGCTCCCAATTTGGCTTCTCTCTCTCTCTCTCTCTCTCTCTCTCTCCTTCCCCTTTCAGCTTTAAGTAATGAAGATTTTGAAAGAAAACTCCTTTCCTGGTCCAGTGATTTGGTTTCTTCCCCCACCCCCGACCTTCACACTGGCTGTGGTGTGGCAGGAACAGACTCTTGGAAACACAGTCCTTTAGACTTGGAATTGCAACCTTTTTACTTGTCCTATCTAAGAAGAATTATTAGCTTGTTTACATGAAAAGGACTCAAAAATGAAACAAAGCCTTGGGCTCTTGCCATGCTGCGCTTTTCTCCTCCTCACCATATTTTCTGTCCTTCCCCCATGCAGTCTCCCTCCCTCCCTCCCTCGTCGCACTCTTGCGCCTTGTTCTGTCCATTCCCCTTCCTCCCCCAACCCCGATTCTGTAGTTCCTTTTCCTTTGTCACCCTTTTCTCTGCATGGCGTTGTTTACTGTGTTAGAAGTAAACTGTTCCGCAGAACTCGAGAAGAAAACACCTCTTCCGTGTGTACTGTTGTTGCACTCTGCTAGCGAGCAGCCTTTTGTTTATGTATTATTTTCCTTCGAGGTGCGTTGGGGGTGGGGTGGGAGAGGCTGCAGGGCTTTGGGCAGTGGTGAAATTCAGCCTGTTCTCACCAGTTCTGCAGAACCGGTTGTTAATTTTAGGTTGGTAGAAGGAAGAAAGGCAGCGGCCGCCCTGAAGGACATAGAACCGGTTGTTAATTTATTTGAATCCCACCACTGGCTTTGGGGCTCCATGTCTCTTTTTAGTTTAACACCGCAAAAGGAAAGCAGGATCACTGGATGTAGGCAGAGTGTTACGTGAACATAGACTAGAGATGAACACGTGCAATAAAGTAATGTTGAGGCCTGCACTCCCTGGGGACGGTGCTGCAAAAGAGATTCCCTGTATAAGGCACCCAGTCAGAAATCCATGGTGGATTCATCTGTTTTCCCCACACACTTCTGTCTTCTTCCCTGCAGTTCCCACTCCCCGTCTTGCAACGGTTTTGGGGGTTTTCCTTTATTTTTCCCAGGATCAATTAAGAAAGTAGCTGCTTACACAATGGGGAAAAAAAACTGTCTCCAAAATGGTGTGTAATAGTAGCCCACAACCAGTGAGGACAATGGCTTTTGTACAGGAATATAAAAGAGGAGGTAGCTAATAGAGTGCTGGCAATTTGCCTGCCTACCTGCTTGTATGTATGTGTACATATGCACATATACACTTAACAGGATCTGTATATTTAACACGTACACACATATACATACCCGTACACGCACATGCACACATCAGATGGTGTCTTTTGAGAAGCACCACCCTGAGAGTGGGTGTATGTATAGCATATATTTTTACATGTACTATAGCTAGATGTGTGTAAAAGTGTGTGCAAAAATATACCCTGTGTATAATCAGATTCTTCTCTCCCAACTCCATCCCTTTGTATCCTGTGTTCTTGGGGGAGCAGTCACTAAATGTCACTTTTGACCCTTCTCTCTGTCCCAGTTTTGGCCTAACTTTTGTGGAGCCAGGATTCAATTGCCAGTTCAAAGTTCCTCCCTTCCTCTCCCCATCACCTTGCCCCCCTTCAGAAAAAAGTGTGCATTTGTCTCAAAGCTATGCACCACCACCACTATTGTAGAGGACGATCGCAACTTTTATGGATAGCTTCAGGTGGTCCAAATCCCAAAGGAATCCTATACTGGTGGTTTTAGTAATTTTTAAGGAGGCAATAGAAAATGTTACAGTCTAATGTCAAAAGTGAATGCTGTTTGGTGTCTCTGCATATAGAGTGTTACAGATTTCTCCACTGCCCACTTAATATGTAACTTGTATCCTGTGGAAAACTGGGCCATATGGAACGTGGCTTCAGAAACTAGCTTGATTTTTATTCCCCTCTCTCCACCTCCACATGTCTCTCAGTGATGGTAGAGGATGGTATGACCCACTTCTTAAGCATATGGCTGACTTTCACAGATCTTCGTATTAAAATTTGAAACACTTGGAATGCGACTTGTTTTACTCACATTTCCCAAGGCACCAACCCCAGGTATCAGGCAGGCACTTACTTGATGGACCCAGATGCTCTGTGTTGTCTTTAGCCCACTTTCCCCGCTAAGTTGTTGGGGTTAAATGTTAAGTCTTCTGTAAATCCAGCTCCAATAGTTTTTGGGTTACAGCCTAGATGATGGTTCAGTGCCGTTTCACACATGGCATGACAGCCAATGTGTCTTTGCATCTACCTGGCAGGAACATGGCCAATCACTGCTCTGTGACGTGTGTACCTACATAGTGTGTGTATCTGCCTCATTTGTGTATTACACTTATAGGTGTATGCACAAGACCTTTTGTGTGTTCACCTAAAAAGTAAGTGTGTGTGTGTGTGTGTGTGTGTGTGTGTGTGTGTGTGTGTGTATTAACTACAGTTAGCTTGTGTCAATGAAAAGTGCAAGGGGTAATGGGTTTGAAATAGGCACTGTGAAGGAAACTGGACTATCACTAGTGAGATCTCCTTTTTAGCGTTTTGTTCCATGCTGAGCATAGCTGGAACTAAAATATGTGGCTGGTTTAAAAAAACAAACCCAACAGAACGCTACCTGGATTTTTAGCTCTGAGGCTTTCTCCCTCTTAGAGCACCATCCTGTTGGCACTGTGAGGCCAGCAAAATTTGCTGGGCACAAGACACCATAAAGTATGTTTGGACCACTCTGAGTCAGAGAAGCCAGCACACAGACGTGCGCCATCCTCCCTGACTCAGAGGATGGGCCAGATGTGCTTTACGGTGGCCTTTGTGCCAGCCAAATGTTGCTGGCCTAACTTTAAGAGTTTGCTCATAAAAACGTAGTATATGGAACAGGAGTCATTCCCTGACTTTCAGACCACTGCTAAAGGATGGATCTATGAGCAGAGCTTGCATGAAATGGTGCAGTAGCCTCAATAGTGAATAGGCCAAGGGGTTGAAATGTGGTTATATTAACACTACAGTATATTGTTAATTTCCCTTTGCATTTGTATGTCTCCTAGCTCTACAGAAGACTTCTTTACAGGGTTTGTGAAATGATGTTCATGTACAATTTGTTTTACTTAGTAGGGTGACCAGGTAGCAAATGATCTACCTCCTTGTGCAAAATCAACAGTTCACTAATCACTGCTACCCCCCACCCACCCAAGCTCCATAATAAGAACCTTTGTGTCCAGCAGATGGAACAACTGCCTTCCATACATCCAAATTCTGCTGTGAAGGGCATGAATCAGGTGGCCCAACAGGCACAAAAAACTTTCTAAAAAATCTCCAAAGGGCTGTGAACCTGCTAAATTTCCTTGGTGCCTCCAAGGGCCTAGATAGAATATTGTGGGTTGGACTGAACATAGTTTAAGGAGTTCTGCATAGGTATATGGGAATATGACCAATTCCTGCCCTGTACTTGAAATACCATTGGTTTTTGCTCACAGTTGGTTTCATCAATTGATTTTGCTGACAGTTGTGTTTGAACCTGACCGGATCTAATGTTGCCCTGTTTGTATCCAAGGCCACTGTTTCCATTCCAGGTCTGTTGCAAAAAATGAACAGGGTTGCTTTTAAAAATAAGGCAAGGCAGATCAGTCCCTTGTAGCAATAGTTCTAGGGGAAGGCTATGGTGTCTTATATTCTTCTCATTGTAAAGTTACACCATTCTTCCTTTCAGGTGATTTTTTTCCCCCAAGAGACAATCTAAAGTGAGCCATCACTGAAGTAGATCTGAAAAGCCCCTTCTTGGTGACACTGCTCTGTAGAGCCTTGTGTAGTTTATCTAATAGCGATGTGGATTTAAAACAAAATGTACATAGAATGCTTTGATTACATTTTTTCATGGTATGAGAAAAGTGATTTTTTTCCCCCCATAGTCTTTGCTTTATGGAAGAAACAAAATTGTTAAATCTGATGGTTAACCATGACACCTTTTTTAAAAAGAAAATCACAGCCTTGTACCTCGACTTCTGCCCCTCTGTTTTGTAATGTGAGCCTCCTGCCATTGTAGACTCTGGTCATAACAAAGGAAAGGCACTGTGGGGGATGCCTCTGTCTCTTGCGGTTTGTGAGCTCTACAAACTCCAGTTTCTAGAGTGGACAACCAGTTATAAAAAGTACATGTTTCTAAAACAATTGAGTTTTAGCTAGAGTAGGGAATGTTTTTTGTCACCCGTGAGGGCATGACCAAATCAGTCATTAATAATAAAAATACAAAAAGCAAACTTGTGCAGAGCATTTTATAAATCCATATTCATTTAAATGTACCACGCTGCAACACTGTTTTCCATATGGCTATTCTAGGGCTACCTGTTTGCAGTGGGAGGGTAGGTGTGCCAAAGCCATAACCTTCTGGGATACAGAAGGTATCATGACTGTTTAGCATGACTGTTCTGTTTTTTGGTTAGCTGTTTTAGGGGCTTTCACTATCCTACCTGATTGTCATTGGCTACTTTTCTGTGCAAGGATGGTCAGGTCTGACTTGCTTGTTTTGCTTAATAGTGATGGATTCCGCAGTTCAATTAATGAGAACGGAATGAGTGACCCAAGGGGCTAAGGCAGTGGCGTTCAAACTTTTTAGACTGGGACCCGTTTCCTAGAAAGGCACTTGTGTTGGGACTCACTAGAAGTGATCTTATTAATTTGGAAGTGATGCTAGGATGCGGAAAAGTGCTGTCATTGTAACATAATAAAATGACACCCCTGAAATGCAAATTGGGATTCTCGGACTGCAGCAGTTGTACAACCATGAAACATCCCTGACAGAAAGCGAGACTGGGACAAAGTAGTATGTAAAAGCACCGAACTAAAAACAATAATTAGAGGGGAAAACCCTCACTTGAAAATTCAAACTGTTAACACTCACAAGAGGAATATAGCAAGAGTAAGGTCTACGGTGACCTTACTCTTAAAGAGTAAGAGTAAGGTGAAGAGTAAGGTAAGCTGCCTCCAGCTTTCTGCAACCCACTTGACATCAGGTCCCGACCTACAGTTTGAATAACACTGGACTAAGGTATACGCAGGGGTATAATGTACTGTCCCAACACTTGGGACACTTCTAGGTTCTCCCTGGAGAAGCATTTGCTGCCGCTGCCTTTTTGCCCATGTTCCTTTTCTGTGGGTGGGGGACCTCTTCAAAGGGAGCTCCTACAGCAGAAGGAATAGGGAGCATGAAGCCGCCAGCGCTGCCTCTGCAAGTAGGGTGGAGCCTGGGGGCTGTCACATAACCCTGCAGCTGCCTCCAGGTGCCACCCTTTTCTATTTGAATGATACTCTTATCTTTGATTCACTGTTGTATCGCCCTATCTTGGATTTGTTGCAAGATCTGGAAATACACACCACTGCCCCAGCTTGACAGCAGTCGTAACTGACAAACGTAGCGCAGGTGCCACCGTCTCTACCCTGTCCACAGCACTTACAATGGCATTTAAAATTATGCCTGAACTTGCTTCCTCTAATGCAGCACTGGGAATGCTGGGGTATAGGCTGGTTCTGGAGCAGCACTTTGGTTCCTGCCACAGAGGGAAAGTGTCATAAGTGATAGCTGAAGCCAATGATGTTCCAGGGTGAAGGAGCAACAGTTTGGTAAGTTCAGGCTTTAAAGCACAGTACAGATAGTTTACAACTATAGACCTAAGTGAATGCTGCCCCCTAGTGCACTGCAGAAGAAATATTGTAGCCCAGTATAGAACTGCTGTCTCAAAGATCCTGCATCCTCCTCTTCTGCTAGAGGCCATGTGTGCCTGTCAGGCTCAGAAATATACTATGTAGACGTGAACAATGATACAGCCATGATCTGAGATTCCAGTGTACAAAAGGCTAACAGTGGCTTATCTGCTGAGAACACCCATGAGGCATTGGATAAGGTTTAGATGGATTAGGACAACTAGAATTGATTAAAGCAGTAGTTTCCAAACTGGGGGTCCAGGATGCTCCAGTGGGTCATTACCCAGTTTTTGGTGGGCTGAGAAATAGGGTATGTTAAGCTATGGGTATCAAGGATTAAACAAGCTACTACCTCGCGGGAAAGCACTGCTGCCCAATCATTATAGCCACAGCCCTTGGCATTTCCAGATCAGGCAGCAGCTCTAGGGCAGAGGTGTCAAGTATAAGGCCCAGGGGGGCAGTAGATGCAGCCCCTGGAAGCTTTTTATCCAGCCCCTAGGGGCTCATCAGCTGCAAAGTATCATTGTTGAAAGGGCAATCTGTATGATAACTGGGCTCTCCCCATCTTGAAAATATGATCAAGGTTTTTGCAGCTAATGAGTTACTAAGTGAGAAAACACTTATGCTTATGGCCTGCTTAATGACATCACTTCCAGTCCACAGCAGGCATCATAAATGTTATTTGGCCCACTGTACAAGATTGAAACCTCTGCTCTAAGCTCTCTAAAAAGTTTGGGAACCACTGCATTATTTTGACTTTAGCCCAGAAGGGAGTTTTACCTGTTATCCACAGATCAGGAGCAATTCATGTACTGTTGTGCCCCCAGATTCCTTCCTGGGGTCCAGTATGCCTAAACTTTGGAATAATCAAATTCACAGGTTTGGATAAACTAGCCCCCCAGCAGCGATCAGTGGGGCACAACTTCCCCAGCCCTTGTTTAGGGCCAACAAACCCAAGATCCAAAAGCTAGTTTGAACCAGATTGTTCATACCAATTATGGTTTGCTCTTACATCTGAATTCACAGACCAGGAAAACAGGAGTTAACGTACGACATCTCCCGCACTAGGTAGCCTTTTGTATACCAGAAGCTCAAATGCAAAGCTTTGCATTTAGAATTCACACACACAGCTAGTGCCAAGCAGGCATACACATGTCTGAACCCAGCCCAGGAATGAAGCAAAAGAAAAACTTATGACTTAAGATGTACTGAATTCTTCAGCAAGATCACTACCTTTACTTGTGGTTCAAGAGAAGTACTTAGCATGTACAGTCAATTCTCATTATTCGCTAGCGTTACTAGCGGATAATACCCTAGCGGATAGTACCCTAGTGGATACTGAGTTTCATTGAGCCTATTGAAAATATGGGGTGAGGTGGAAGGGGACTAACTCTCTTATGGACATTATGAACTTAAATCTATTGTAATACAGTAGTGTATATTGTTGTTCTATTGCATATATAGGCATGCCCCAATATCTACTAGGGTTCTATTCTGGACCAGACAGTGGATACCTGAAACCATGAATACTGGGGTGCCTTTTTAAAGATAGGGGAATATCAGTGGTTTTGCTGCAACAAGGTAAAAAAAACGTGATTTATTTAATGTTCCCCTATCTTTTTAATAGGTGTCCCAGTATCATTGTTATCAGTGGATAACAGGGCACACCTGTATTGTAATATCCTATTTTATTCTATTCCATATTTTAAGGAAAAAACAGAAAATGAGCAGATGAGGGTGCAATGCAGTATAGAAAAATTCAGAGAAAACCTCACATAGTAGCCCAAGCAATTTCTCTTAAATTACAGTGCATTGCAGGCACCCTACGTGCCATTACAGAATACAGGAACAAAAAATTGGCCCCCTAAAAACCCATAGAAAATGACCAGATTCAGGCAATGTTTTCTCTGCCAGTACAGAGAAAACATTGTTAGGTTTTTCCAAGCTCCCAGAAAGTGCAGCACAACCCTGAGGAGCAGTCATGATAAAATTGACTCTCACCTGAAATAGCACAGATCCCAGGAAGAATTCCCCCCAAAACAAAAGAAGTCCCTGCAAAAGGATTCTGCAAGACAGAAAACCTCAGGAACAGAAGAGAAACAAGCACAACCTTGGCTATCACCTGTAGTTCAGGTACTGACTGGCTGCCAGTGCCCCTCCCTCTTTGTTTTGGAGCTTTCTTTTGTGAAGAGAGCATCCCTAGAGCATTGCAGACATTGAAAGTCCAAGTCACCAAACAGGTCACCAAACAGCCCCTTGCAGATAGGCAAGGTCATGAGTAATGAGGATTGCCTGTATATCATAGTGCAACCAAATCAAGCTTTAGAGCGCAATCCTAACCTGGAGTTAGGCTGGCGTAGTTAGGCCAGCACAAGAGACATTGTAAAGTATGTTTGGATCACTCTTGGGAGTCACAGAGGCCAGCACACAAGACGTGCACCATCCTCCCTGACTCAGAGAGCAGTCCCAACAGGCTTCACAGGGGCCCTTGTGCAGGCCAAACTGTACTGGCCTAACTCCAGGTTAGGATTGCGTGCTCAATCTCCATAATCAAGAACCACACATTCATACTTACTAGGTAGGATGTATTTTTAAAAAACTTTATTGATTAAAAAAAATTCCAGAAGTTATTTACAGTAGTTTCTTTGTTCTATAGACCTCAGTCAAAACAATATTTTCTCTCTTTAAATGTCCCAACCCATCGAAAACAGGGTCTTCCACAACATTAGGCCAAACAAGATACAGCAGTGTAGCCCCTGCCTTATTAAGAGCAGTGCACTGTGAAAACTGGAATACCCTTCCTTTTACAACTATATACAGCAGCTCCAGTTCTGCTTTGTCACTTCCTGTAGTGTTGAAAAACATCTGCTTTATTAACTGGAAGTATGAGTTAAACTTAGCACACTGGTCCCAATCCAATTAAGATTATTCATGCTTAAACCCCACTGAAATCAATGAGCCTTAAGTTTAGACACAACTAACTTATTTAAGAGGGGCTTAAGTGTAACTACCTTTAGCTGCACTGGGGGGCACACTGTGACTGCTTAGAAGGGCCCCATTGATTTCAGCAGCACATATTTCTGCATAATAAGACAGAGGCCAGTATACAATTTCAAGAGACCGCAAAATCCACTTGCCTCCCACACTGCAGAATGCTAACGGGCGCAACACTTGCAACCATGTCTGATAAGGAGAGGAAAGCAGCCATAATGTTCCGTATCCGGACATCAAGCAGGGTGGCAACAACACTCAATCATTTGCATTGAGTCAAAATTCACCCACAAAGTACCAACAACCACCAAAACCCAGTGGCTTTTACATACTTAACAGAGAAACAAGCAAAGTTTTAGGTGTTTAGACGGCTCTGGGTTGATGAGTCACATGTGGCAGCTCTCTTAGTAGTTAACGGGCACAGTTAACTACATCACATGAAGGACATCACACCAAGAAAGGGAAGATGGGCAATCATTTGATATGCAGAAGCAGCAGCTATGGGCTGCACCAATGTTAGACCATGTCCATATTCTGCTGGGGGGAAAAAAGGCACTCAACGTCCTATTTAAGGAAGAGGACTGGACCGTCTGGGTTCCAGTTCCTCAATGCACTCATAGTTTGCTCTTCTCATCACCACTAAGCCTCCCCCCTCAACATCAGGTTTCAATACCTGGTTCCAAAAGAAAAGAAAACAAAAATCTGAAAGTTGCACCTTGCTGGCCTTATTTTTACTATTCATGCAACATAATAATTAGGCTATCACCCTCTAAAATTAGTGTTTCTCAAGATAGATATATAGGTGTGTGTATATATATAGATCACTATTTAACTTACATTTACAGTGGAACAGCACTATTCAAACGGGGATGTTCATGTCACCCAGGGTACGCCAGGTTTTGCAAGCTCCTGCTCCCGGACAAAAGTGGTACAACTCAATGAACAACGCAGGTTGCAACTATTCCACCAGCATCCTTCCCCATATACCCAAGGCAATCCACTTCTCTAATAAGGGATACTGTAATAATTGCTGGTCCTACGTTTTTCAAGGCTTGCAGATACCTCTCTGCAAGATGTAGTGTCACGAGCAGATTCAGCCTGCGGGAGGTGGCCTTCATTCGCCACAAAAGACCCTGCTCTGTTTTGGACTTCCCTTCCCAGCCACTAGAGGCCTCCCTTGCTCCATCAGCAAAGACATAACTACATTCAGCATGATGAAAGCAAGGGTACAAGATCAGGGATGCGTTTGGATAGGTAGTTTTCTCAGCGCATCCTTCAAGACGCTTTCTTGGGAATCCCCCATGCAAGACACACAGTTACAGTCCATATTCTCAGGAGTAACTAAATCAGGGTGGGGGAGAAGAGGAAGGTGTTAAAAAGCAACTTCACAGTCAAGAGTTTTGTTTCGTTTCCTATCCCTTTCCCACCTCTGAAACGCTCTCCACTGCTTTTGGTCAGCATTCTCCAAGAATACTCCTTTCCCTGTTCTACACATCACATTTGCAGACACCATGCGGGAGAAACACATTTTCAGCAGCTCGGGCAGAAGAATGAAGTCACACACACACAAACCAAGTCAATTTCTGCCAGCACCTGGGAGGGGTGGGGAGAAGGAGGAGCGCTCAAGAGCACCACAGAGATTTACTGGCACCAGTATTTGCAAGGCAATGGGGGGGGTTATCCCAGTTGAAAGAATGCCACAAACCTTTGAACATTTCCAGTTAATTTGAGGGACTCCCACAAAGTGTGATGCCAAGGAACCAGCCACTCTCATTCACACCATACAGAGAGTATGTAAGAGGAAACATCACAGTTTTAAAACAAAAAAGCATCTTCCCCCCCCCCAAGGCAGGATCTTTTAGGGTGTGGGGGAGTCACAAAGAAAAATCAAAAAAAGTATTCATTCTCTATGAGCCTGCTCCATTACATGTCAAATCTATTCCATGAAGTTAGCAGGCTTAGAAGGGGGGGGGAAGGGGGAGAAGAGGGGATCCTCTTGCCTCAATAGCAAAACAAAAAAGTCACAGTAATAAAACAACAACCAGCAAACAAACAAGGTTCTCCTAGAATACGTTAGACCTCTTGGCCCTTTCAAGAAAAACTTGTGCATGGATTCAGGCACCTCTGGGGCTTACAGAAGAGGATGCTTCCTGGATCCAAAGGGTAATGCCAACCAAAAGAAGATGCATAAGGCGCTCAAGGGGGCTTGCTTCCAAGATGAGCTGGCAGAGCACAGCCCAAAGAGAGGCTTCCTTAAGTCATGCTGCTGTTTGAGAGGAAGTTCTAGAGCAGCGTTCACTTCTGGTGGGAAGCTCTTGGCCACAGAAGCCAACCAAGAAATGAACCCTGGAAGAAGAAAGGAGAGCTTCTGAGAGGGGCTAGGCTGAAGCAGGCTACTTGGCGTTTCTGGAGAGGACAGCGGTCGGCGACTCTCTCTGCAGCAACGGCGGCAGTTGTCCACCACGCTTCTGCGAGTCGAGCTCAGCTGCCTTCTGCAGGGCAACTTCCACCAGCAGTTGGAAGCTGCTGAAGTCCTCTCCAAAGAGCTCCGGTGGTGTCGGAGGTGGTGTGTTAAATAGTCCATTGGTGGGACTGGCTGCATCTGCCCTGGTCAGAAGAGCCAGAGTGTTGCCTGCTCCACTCAGCTGCGGTTGCTTGGGGTGAGATTCCAGCCCGACCCGCTGGAACGCAGGCAGGTTCTCCTGCTCATTGCTCATCACAGTCAAGCTGCCAGCCAGAGGTTGTGCAGTGTGGCAGATTATAGGGGGACACACAGACATGGACAACACCTTGGAGGTTGTAGCAGTGGCAGCAGCAGCGGCGGTCCCAGAAGCAGCAGCAGGCGGTGGCACCATCAACAGTCCAGAGCTTGTGGCAGTTCCACGGGGCAACACAACATCATTGGCTTTGGCACCACGGCGAGAAATGGTAAACTGGTTAGGATCCTTGCCATCCTTTAGCAGCATGTCAGGCAGAAGCCTGCGCCTGGCGTTGATGAACCAGTTACAGATCTGGGGGGAAAAACACATTGGTTGGTTAGATGCATTAGGACAAGCTCAAAATCTTGTACAGCTAACACATTTGGCCCAAGCCTCCATAAAAGAGTCCTAGTGCAAAGCTCACTGTCAGCTGAAAAATGGGATTAAGGCAAATTTACCTACTATACTGCACAGAGAAACAGTAAACATAAGATGTTGAAGGAAGTGTGATGCATTTGGCAAAGCAGAGGTTCAGATGTAAATAAACACAAGTTGGAGGCACTATTCTTTTGGTGCTGCAGGTGTGCATTGCTTAGCAATCTTCCAACAAATGATGAACTGCATATACAATGGTCCATCATTGGTTTACGGTACAACAGTAGTTGAAACTCCTTGCTTTTGTGTTGATGTTGTCCTTAGGTGGCCCACAGAGGCCTCCTCCAGGTCATGCCAGGCCTCCACAGGCCTCAGAATGTCCTGCAGAACCCTCCAGAAGCTACTTCCGGTTTCTAGAAATCTACTTCCAGGTTGTTTCCAAAAGCCAGAAGTAGTTTCTGGATGCTTCTGCAGGCCCGTGGAGGCCAGTCAGGACCCAGAGGAGACAACACCGACACCACACAAACATATTAATCACATAACGACAAAATTAACCAACAACCTAAAAATCTCAGTAAAAGCCAAGAACAGAAAACTAGCAGCAATTTAAAAGGTAGCCCCGTAGAACTACACAGCATGAAACATGTGGTAGAATTTCTCCTCAGTCCTTGGCATGACAGGAAGACTAATTTAATAAAAGTAGAAGAGAAAAAAATAAGGCCCCTTTTGAGAACAGGAGTGTGGGGCAAGGGGCTCAGAGTTACCCAGCTATAGACAAGAACATATAGGCCAATGGAAAATGGTTCCATTTAAGAACTCAGCACATTGCACATTACATTTAGATCAAAAACATTACAGAGAAGCTTACAAAAAAAGGGGCTGTGCTTCCAGTTTACTTTTTTTTTAAATTATCTTGAACTTCTCTCCCCCCCCCCACACACACACACACACACTTTGCCATCTGTTTATACTCAGAGAGGCCAGAATAATAGAGCTATTCACGTGTCACCTGAACTTCTATCTCTCAGTGTTACAAGCTGAGATCTGCCCAGCCAGCACAGGGTAAAGCACCGAAGAGTTCTTCCAAGATTCCTGGCATGCCTTTTCTCATGCCAGATCTGCTCAAGAGTGAATAGAAGGTATGTAGGATGTTTTCTTTGTATAGGGCAATCTAGTGAAGATTAAAAGGGGGGGAAGCAAAAGGCACCCCTTCCAAACACACACCCCAATTCTTTTCAGCCCTAGGATAATCTTTTTCTTATAATGGAAAGACTTGACTGAAACACACACAATCTACCCCAAAGTTTGATTCATTAAGCTTTATATGTATAAAGCACCTCCCCTGCTGGTCCAGAAATACATGGAGGAGAGGGATCACTTCTCTTGTTTAAGACCCAAAGTTGCAGAGGTAATACTTTCATTAGAACACAAGTACACAAAGTAGTGAGCAAGCTTTAGAATTCTTCAGAACTCTGACTGTGTGGAGGAAGGGCAGAAAGTGCGCCATGATGCAGCAATCCAAAAAATGGAGCTTTGTAGCCATCTGAAGATGGAGTGCAGGGAGTGTTAACAAAACTCTGCTCGACAGAGTTTGAGTCGCATTAAGAGCTGCTGTTTTCCCTTCTCCAAAAGAAAGAAAAACTAAGCACCATGAATCAAGAAGCCTCATTTATAGACAAGGGCCTCAGTCCCTGCAACAAAACCAGTTGCAACTACGTAGCATTGAAACCAACTTTAGGGGCAACCTCTAAAATAAGTGCCCTTCCCCAAGGGAATGGATGCAGTCACTATAGCTTGAGCTCGATTCAGAGATAGGGCTTATCTACTCTTTCAAATCAGAAAATGCTGCAGTGCCTAGAGCCAGATTAACGTCTCACACTTAGTTCTACAGTAAACAAAAACCAAACTGTGCTGTATTTGTGTTGGGTGCTGTAAGCATCATAAAGGTTTTTCTAGCAACCCAGACTATTTGGATTCAGAGGCAGATCTAAGGGAGGGCAAAGCTCTAAGTTTTGCAAGAAGCCTTACCTTGCAGTGGAAATCACTCCTCTCCTGCACCGTTTTAGGCAATCTTGGCGTTGCTTACTGGCTACAGCAGCAAGGGAGAGGAGGGATTTAAATGACAGGGTAAGGCTTCTTGCAGCACTTATATTAGAGCTTTGCCCTCCCTGTAGATCCACCTCTGTTTGGATTGAAATATTTTGGGGGAGGGGGTGAGAAGCACACTTAATACGCTTCAAACTGCATATTCAAGCAAACTGTAAGTTCTACCTGGGCATTACACTATTATTATTTTTATCAGAACACTTGTATACATACTAAGGCCTGACAATCCAGCTGCATGGGCTCTCTTAACATTCTTTAGGTCTAAGAAAACCATATGGCTGTGAAAACCATCTGCTAATACTAATTTGAATTAGTAGCATACTAATTTGTACATGACAGATATTTCCCAAGGCATGGCCATCTGAAAAAAAAAAAAGCTACCGGCATGCCCTGGTATTTGCTGGAGTTCCATTCTGGACCTGTCTGTGGATACCTGAAACAGTGATTACTGGGGGCACCTTTTGAAAGACACAGGAACATCAGTGATTTTGCTGCAACAAGGTAAAGAAAATGAGATTTGTTTAATGTTCCCCTATTTTTTTAATAGGAGTCCCAGTATCGATGGATAACTGAGACCGTGGATACTGAATCAGGATACTGGGGCAGGATCTGTAATTACAATGAACTGCCCAGGTTGATGGGGGGGGAGAGAAGTAAGAGTACAACAGCAAGCCTCCCACCTGCACCAAAAACCTGTTACTTTCCCCTCCTCCCATGGTCCACAATTACAGCACTTATCTACAGCCACAAACTCTGAACTCATGAGGAGATCCTCCCTGTGCCAGCTAACCTGGAAATTTTCCATAGAAACACATGCCGACACAAAAATTTCCAAAACATTTTTCTATCACAGGATACATTCGCATTGCCCAATGGATTGAGGCCAAAGCCTCTCTTCCCTTCAAACTGTACAGGTAGGAATGCTGCCCCTTCTGGCAGAGAAGAAAAAAGCAGCCAAGTGGGATGACCACCACCAAGTCGTCTTCGGTATACAAAACAGGACTGGAGATCGGTTAGGTGAACCCTGGGGAAGATTCCTACCAGGGGCCCTTTGGCGTCTGATCCTCCCATTTCCAGATGCAGTGCTTCTGGTATCTGGGAGCTACTCAAGAGGAACAGAGTAGGAACAACCCATGTAAGTCTGTCCCCGGACACCATTGAAGGCTGAGGGAGGCAACCCCGCTCGGGGTCCCATTTAATGCAACAGCACTGAGGAATTATCCCTAGCAACCCCCCTCTCCATAGCCTTCTATGTAAAGCAGTGACTGAATGGGGGGCACAATAAAGGAGCTCCTAATGAAACCCAACAGCTGGGACAGCCATCTCAACAAGTAGGGGGTTGAACCTTCTGCTAGTCCCCGTAATTCAGGTACAGGCTAAACATGTCAGACTGTGGAATCTGGGACTACTGGCATGCCCAGGTATCCATTGGGGTTTCATTCTGGACCCTTCCGTGGACACCTGAAACCATGGTTATTGGGGGTGCCTTTTTAAAGACAGGGGATCATCAGTGGTTTTGCTGCAACAAGGTAAAAAAAATGATATTTGTTCCCCTATCTTTTTAATAGGCATTCCTGTGTCCATGGTATCTGTGGATAACTGAAACTATGGATGCCAAATCAGTGATACCAGGGCACGCCAGTGCTATTTATTACCCCTTTCTTCCTCCAAACAGCTCACAGTGGTCCAGTTCTAATAGAACACCCAACCAGTTTGATCCTGATTTGTTCTACCAAAGGAGAGTTAGAACAGGCCACCATTCCCAAGTTCAGTGCAGAACTGAATTTTTCTAAACAGAAAGTGTTCGCTCTTTTCCTCTTGGAAGGGAGAGAAAACAGAGGAGGAAGGAATGCAGAACGGAGGAGTTCGTGGCTCTCAGAGGTTCATCCAAACAGCACTGAATCACACCAAGCATCACATCTGCACTAGACAAGTGACCCAAGGCCAAGTTCAGACACAACACTAAGCCATGAGTGAGCCACAGTGGAGAACTACTAATCTCTCACTTGCACATTCCATTCCACCCCACCCCACCATCCTGTTCGCATGCAAGGAGGAGGAAATTTGCAACTTCCATTCATACTGGAGTGTGACACAAATACATGGGGTCACTGTGTCCAAGCACAGAACACCCCAGTGTCTTCTCATCCCAGTTAGTGTGCAATCCTGGGCTCCTTCACAACTGTGTTGACATTCTTCCACTGCACCTCCCATCCAGAAAGTGCCAGGTCTGATTTGCTTCAGCAAGAGACACATGCTTTATGCCCTCAAAACATTCCCTGGACTAGCTCCAGCAAGAATGGCTGCAAAGCGTTATTAGCCTAATTCCAGCTTCTCAAAGCTCTGGGGATTCCCATTTTACACAGACAGAGCCCTCATGCAAAATACACTGTTGTGTAGAGAGAAAAAATGGAATTCCCCCCTCCAGACACTCTTTCCAAACCAATCTTGCAAATTATTGCTGCCTCTTAGAAAAAGCTAATATAAATGTAAGAAGAGACCCCCTGGATCAGGCCAAAGGCCCATCCAGTCCAGCTTCCTGTATCTCAGTGGCCCACCAGATGCCTCAGGGAGCACCTGCATCCTGCTGCCATTCCCCTGCACCTGGCAATTCTGAACACCCCAAACCTGCCACCAGCAACCACCGTATCGGCCCTCGTTTCCTGCACCAGTTCCTGAAGCATAAAATGGACAGGACACTGCCAAGAGGGCAGAGTCCCTCCATCCAGCCTCCTAAGACAGTATCTAATTGACTGTATTTCCTGCCAATAGGAGTGGGGGACAAATGACCCAAGCAGTATCCCTGCTAAAACACCATCTCCAAACCATATGATTGGGCCTTACACTTGCGCACAATAATGGGGGACTGTTTCTATCCTGCCAGCAGGCATACTTAGGAATCGACGGCAAAAGAAGCCCGCAGGAATTCCAGCGCAATGCCACAAGGAGCTATTTTACGAGACTTTTGGAAGCACAGCTGCTGTTTATGCAATAAGCAATTTGTTTCAATACATATACAAGGGTGTACAGCAATTTTCTCCTTCTGAGGGCTGAACCGAAATGCATGCATGCTTCAAAGAAAACAATTACAGAAATATAAATCAAGGAAGCCGACATCTTTTTGCAAATCAACAGCTCTGCATAATATCCCCCCTGGGGGCATGCATTACCACAAATTCAGTAATTCTCCCCCTCATTTATAACTTTTTTGAACAGTCTGTTTCTATGGT
Organism: Lerista edwardsae; assembly: GCA_029204185.1. Taxonomy (NCBI): domain Eukaryota; kingdom Metazoa; phylum Chordata; class Lepidosauria; order Squamata; family Scincidae; genus Lerista; species Lerista edwardsae. Next base: position 6,633,918 of record JAJKFI010000043.1, on the reverse strand, counting down.
CTTAAAATGGTCCCCCGGACAATCCTGCACGAGCTTCATGTATGGAGCAAATAATGTATCTGCGCAAAACGGAAAAGTAAGATTTCTAGATTTCACACTTACTCATATTGAGCACTTCCAATGTCCAACTTCATTGCAGTACTTATATTACAACAACCCAGCAAGGTTATCTTCCCCCACTCTTGCAGCTGGGACGCAGCTTGCCTAAGGGCAACTACTGAGTTCATGACAAAGGCAAACTCTGAAACAGGGAAGTCATCCAGATTTGCTGGAGCTCTCTCTCTTAATCACTCTGCTGCATCTAGCTCTCTCCTCTCTAGTGTAGGAACAGAACAATGGCCAATTCCATGCAAGCAGATCTTGATCTAGTAACACTTCAATAATTGTCACCTAGAATGGGGGACGTGGGAAACCTAGCCTCACCCAAAATAAAAGGGAAAGCTTTTCACTATGAGGTTTTAAAGCCCTTTAATAAAGGCGAGGAAGGGGCATATCCACCTCTGAAGGCCAGACAGTAGATTAAACAAACTGTACACCTTTCACACTTTACTCAGGAGGAACCACAGCTGTACCCTGCAGTATCTACACCCTACAGCACTGTTCCCAACCTGGGGGATGTGAGCTGATTTTCAGGGGATCACACATAGCAGGGTGCTGCCATCTCGGAGAGCTTGAAAATCTGGATGTTGCATCTAGAAAATTTATGTTTAACTACCTACTGCCACCTTTTCTGGGTGGGGGTGTCCCTACAGGTTGTCTACCTTAAAAGTAAGGCCCCATGCTAAAAAGGTTGGAAACGACTGTCCTACAGCATAAACAAGGAAGCTATCCTGTACTCCCAGCACACCTTTGTACACAGAATTTTCACAGCCAAGTTGATCTATGTACAAGTCTACTACAAAGGGAGGAAAAAGTACTGTAGTTAATTCTGTTGCCTTTAAGATACAAAAGGAGACCTTGAATATTTAGATGATCTCAAACAAGCCAGCTCTTCCTCTGCCTACACGAAAGAGCTGTAACTTGTTATCAGAATATTTGCTCTTGCAGCAAGCCAAGCAGAACAGACTATGCATTCTTGTGCAGTCAGATCCCAGCTCAGAGGGCCAGGCCTGGTCAATATAGAGTTGGGAGCTATCAAAGAAAGCTCAGAGCTCAACAAGGAATGCTGCTGGCTATTCAGAGAGACAGGCACCTTCCCAAGTGACCCCAGATACATGGGGAGAGCTCTGCGCCGTGGGAATGAAGATAGACCAAAAAGACATTGATCACTAACAGACCGTTCTCAAAAGCACTTTGTACTTCTCATAAGGCAAAGCGGCTGCGATGAAATAAATCAGAATGATCCAATCACAACGTTCTTTAGATTTCTTTTCCTTTCTCTTTTTTCTCTTCCCATGTAGAAATGTAGTTTTGCTTTCATTCAGCCCCAAACAGGCACCAACTCAACAAGGTTACAAAATAAATTGTACTATTTAAAGAGACAAATGAAGCTCTATATAGACTTGTGTTCAGTGTTTCTACACAAAATTGATACAGATCGTGAAATGCGTTTCCAACATCAAGATTACACCCCTAAGTATGGCTATCACAGAGAAGTCCAGCTGAGATCACTGGGACTTCTGAGTTAACCGGGTTAAAATGCAGCCTGTCGGGCACATGCATTGTAGCACAGGGTGTGCAGGGGGGACACACAATTCAGTTAAGTGCATACAGCCTATTGACTAAGAGCACATTCCTAACCTGGAGTTAGGCCAACAGCAAAGTTAGGCTGGCATAAGGGCTACCATAAAGTGCACTTGGACCACTCTCAGAGTCAGGGAGGAAGGCACATGTCTGTATGCTGGCCTCTGTGACTTTGAGAGTGGCCCAATCATACTTTACAGCGTTCCCTGTGTCGGCCAAACTTTGCTGGCCTAACTCCAGGTTAGGACTGCGCTCCAAGTGTGCATCCACCAAGAATGATCAGATTACATTTTTACATTTTACAGGTTACTAGAAAACATCAAGTTACACCAAGAATGTTACAGGTTACTGGGAGTGCCATGGATTTTAAAATTACTCCCCAATCACAGCTGCCATTAAGATGCAGCAAAACCTCCTAACCTAGGCTAAAGAAGATCATTGAGAGAAAAGGGATTGCAGAAAGCATGCCATGCAGAGTGGAGGCCAAGCTGACGCTAATTCAGTATAGAGACATGCCACGGTGCTGCTACTTTCAAATCCTCTTCTCCAACCCCACCATTCTTCACTGCCTAGGTCTCAATGCAACAGTTCCCAAATTGTGGGTCATGACCCAATTTTTTATATGTCTTATAGAACTGGGAAGGGCAGAGCCTCCGATGAAACCAGAATCGCTCCATTCAGGGCCCATGCCCAAAAGCAGGTCTGGGGGAGAAAGGTCCACCAGCCCACTGATGCAGCCACAGAGGAGTTCACATATTTTCACCCGGCATGGGGTCCACAGCTTAAAATTACACACCTCTGATGTTTCTTAAGAGTTGAAAATGTTTATCTAGCCTGGTCACAAAGAAACCCTGTAGCCTCATATGACTAGACAAAAACCACCACGTTGCTATAAATTCTGAGCGTTGGAGCCAATCCATCAAAAGCCCAGTGCTTACAAAAACACGGGGAAGGGATTTGATATTCCGGAAAACAGTTATTCCAGACTAGCTGCACCATGAGGCATGCCCCTGCCAAAAGTTAGGGACCCAACCCCACCACACAGCTACATTTCATTGTATGAAAACGGAAAAACAGCTAAATTCAGATCAGGTGTTGAGTGGGTGTCACCCTACACATTTCAGTTAAAATTGCTTGCATCTGGGACAGATTTGATAAGTGATTTCTCTCTGTATTTCTAATTACCTTCCTTCCTGCCTCTGTTCCCCTCCAGTACAACTACAAACACACATAAAAGAACTTAAGTTATGGAGGAGGAACAGGAAAAAGGAGAGACACCACTGGAGTAGTGAAGTTCAACTCCTTCTCCCCCCCACCTCGCAAACCAAGTAATTTGTAAAGAGACACATCCTGTCATCTTAAACGTAACTTTATTTTTAAGCCAGAATTTCCCTACAATAGTATTTTTTTTTTAAAAGCCAATACCAACAGCCTCTTAAACTTCAGTTTGTCTGTTTGATGCAGTTTCAGCCTAGAGAAGTAAATGAGGCTTGAAATGGCTTAGCAGAACACACTTTGTTCAATCAGCTCCTACGGAAATAACTAACTCCTTGGGACTTTGGGAAAGAGTCACCAGCCCAAAGCTTCTCCCACTCAGGCAGCCCCCACCCCCAGGGCACTCAGCCAGCAGGAATGCAATCAAAAAAAGCTTGTGGAGGGGAGGAGTCATCATTTTGTAGGAGGGAACTGAAACTGCAATGCATGCAGAAGGTCCCTAGTTCACTTCATGACATCTCCTGTCTGAAACCCTGCTGAGATGTTGTCAGCATAGACAGGACTGAACTGGGTGAACCAAGAATATTATTCCGTATGAAATGGCTCCATTTGTTCATATTTTTACAGGCAAATCCAGATATTGGACAACTGCAATTCTGGCTGCTTGCATGAATGGCAGCCAAATCACAGTTCTTCATCCCACAGTGCCCTCCACCACACTGGTCTAGAGGAAGAACTGCGATGGACGAACCCAAAATCAGGTTCTTCTAATGCAGCCTTCACCAAACTCTGGCCTGCAGCCCAGATTTGGCAACTGAAGAGCTGCTTACCCTTCCACCTGCTTAACATTCATTCCACTGCTTCTGTTTGCCCCAATCAGTGCACAGGAATTCTCTGGATGCACTGATCAGGGGTGAAGTGGTAATGCAGCAAAAAGGTAAGTGCTACTTTGGACGGTGAAGGCTTTAACAGTGCACAGCCCTCACCAGACAGTTTTAATGGACCAATTCCTTGATTCTAGAGCATTTCAGAAGTGCTAAATTTCAGAAGTGCTAAATTCTGGACAGCACATTAAATAACCACTATAATGGGGAGTTATAGGCACTAAATGTAGGATATTCCTCTAGGACTTTCCCGGGCCTCAAAATGCCTTATAAGGACATAAAAACATCATTTTCGGTTTTCCCCAAAACTGCAAGTAACGTTTTTCCGCCAAAATGGGAATTCTGATGCCCGCAGAGACTACAGGCCTCAGAAAGCCACCTGGACCCAACTGGAGCTCACCTCCAGGCAGCTTCGAAGGGTGGGGGTAGTCCCAAATCACAGATTCCAATACCTGTAGATTTCAGTATCCATGGGGGGTTCCAGGAATAGAACTCCTGTGGATATCAAGAGTCACCTATATAGCCAAACACTGTTTGTATAAATATATAGATTCATTCATTCTCTTTTTACCATAATCGACAACTACTGAACTAACCAATTCATGGGAGACTGGAGTTAATTACACCAATGACATAGCTACTAACACAAAATTGCAAAGGCGCATTGGATACTCATTTCTTGCAAGTCAAGCCCTACTTAAGAACATAACATAAGAAGAACCCTGCTGGATCAGGCCAAAGGCCCATCTAGTCCAGCTTCCTGTATCTAGCAGCGGCCCACCAGGTGCCCCAGGGAGGCATGAGACAACAAGATGCTTGCATCCTGTTGCCACTCCCTTGCACCCGGTACTCTGAAGTAGCCCACCACCTTTGTAAGGAGGTTGCACAATCCATCATTGCCTATAGCCCACGATGGACCTTTCCTCCAGAAATCCGTCCAATCCCCTCTTAAAGGCATCAAGACCAGATGCTATCACCAACTCCTGTGGCAAAGAGTTCCACAGATTAACTACCTGCTGGGTAAAAAAGTACTTCCTTTTATCTGTTTTAACTCTCTCAACCCTCAGTTTTAGCGGCTGCCCCCTGGTTCTGGTGTTTTGAGAGAGGGAAAAGAACATCCCTCTATTGACTTTATCCCTTCCAAGCATAATTTTGTATGTCTCAAAATTTATTTCAGTACTTATTTCAGTGGATCTTCCCCCCACATTGCACAACCCACAAAACCAACCTAATTGTAACAGGTCATCTGCAAATCTGGGCTGCTAACCATATTTGCCGCACGCATCCACCACAGTATAGAGCAGGGGTGACCAACCTGCAACACACGTGCCCCTAGTGGCACACAGACACTTCCTCAGTGGCATACACAAGGTTGCCTGTCATAGCCACAACAGCTGGTGCAGGGCTCCATGTCTGTAAGCACGCAGAGCTTCTTCTGAGGCAAAGCTCAGAAAGGGCCTGACAAGGCCCAGGGCAGGCCAAAGATTGCTGAGCAGACGCTTGGCGGATCACGTGGACCGGTGAAACCACCCAAGCAGGGCCAAAGAGGGCCAAAATAAGGTAGAATGGCATGTTCAAGATTATGTACATAAAAAGTGGTACGTGGCATGCTTCAGGTTGGCCCCCCCTGCAGTCCTGCGAGTCCTCATCCTCTTGTCCTAATGCTTTTCAAGACAACTGGAGAAATGAGTTGCAATAAATATTTACATATTAGGGGTGTGTTTGTGGTGCAATGTAGTGGTTAAAGAGACAGGGCTTCAAATCAGGACTAGCTCTCCCCTCTGCCAAGGACTGACTAGGTGGCATATTCTCTCTCTCTCTCTCTCTCTCTCTCTCTCTCTCTCTCTCTCTCTCTC
>JAJKFI010000043.1:6594871-6628270 GCA_029204185.1 Lerista edwardsae | reverse complement strand
CTCTCTCTCTCTCTCTCTCTCTCTCTCTCTCTCTCTCTCTCTCTCTCATAAAACTTGCCTTACAGCGTTTCTATCCAGATTCCTGCTGCAGTAAACTAATTAGAACCACCCAATTCAAATGCTCACAAATGACAGGACTGAACATTTGCTATGCTATAGCTACAACACCATTTTTTTAAGAGGACCAATTGAAATGTCACAAACCAGCAAGCAAAGAATCAAGTTTCCCACAAGTTTCAGGCAGCACATTTAAAAGGGAAAAAAAGGAGTGGGGGGGCAGGGCAGAGGGGAGGACAAAAGGTGGGAATGATTTTTAAAGCCTGCAGGTTTTGAATATGACTATATAACCCTACAAAGCCTCCCAGCAACATTTTTAGCAGCCTTTAAGATGGCATACAGAAGCTGTTTTCCAAATTGTGCACTGTGGCACCTGAGGGCACTGCAACGAACTCACAGGGACACCATAAGTTGTCCTTAGTGGCCTCTTCTTCCAACTCTCCCAGGCACCGCCATCTTGGACTGATCTCGCATGATCCAAGGTAGCAGCACCTAGGAGAGCCAGGAAGGCCACTGCAAAGCAAGGGCGCCGTGACTCCAGAATGTTTGGAAACTCCTAATCTGCACAGGCCAAGGTTGCAATCTTATGCACATTTATCTGGGGCGTACATTACATGTGTTCAATGGGTATGGGTGTTTAGGTTTGTTAAAAATGCATAAAAAGACAAAACACTGCCTCTTTGGTGGGAAAATATCTGAATAAAAACACAAGACACTACATTTTGGTGCTTTTCCAAAAATTAAAATGGGTCACATCTTCCAATTAGAAATAACACTGTGGCTGCATCTGCTGACACCGTATCACCTATATCCACGGGCCAGATCCGGTGCCTCCCAGTGTGAACAGCAGTTTGCATTCTGCCATGGAAGACCTCAACTAAGGCTCTCAGGGGTCTTTCACAGCTTCCCCAGCAGAATGCAAAGTGCCATTCATGCTGGTGGAGATTTTCCCCCGCTGCAGCAGTCTCCAATTTGGAGATGGCCAACCTTTAAAGTGCACCTAGTATACTTCAAAAGCATTTAAAATTGCTAAAAATAAAACCTTGGAATGATAACTTATATAATAAAAACATATAACACCACTCTCTGCCTTTCAAATCATGATATCTGATGTAGTGAAAAGCCAACACTACAGGCATGCCCCTGTATCCACTGGGGTTTTGTTCTGGACCCCACCATGTATACCTGAAATCGTGGCTACTGGGGACACCTTTTTAAGATAGGGCAAAATTAAGCAAATCTCTTTTCCTTTACCTTGTTGCACTGATGTTTCCCTATCTATTCAATAAGCGTCCCAGTATCTGTGAATAACTGAAACCGTGGATACCAAATCAGTGGATACTGGGGCATGCTTGTGTTTTCGTATCAATGGGCCTCAGGTTAGATTGTATCAGGTGCAAAATAGATTTCAGATTGCACCAAAGGCTACTGGGACCCAAAAAACTGCTCATGATCCTACTTTTACATTCACAAAGACCAGAAGTTATTGGCTCCGCCACCAAGGATACCTCATAAGACAACAGGGTGAATGTAAAGTGCAATAGTCCTGATACAAACAGAGCTAGAGTTTAATATTTTCAGCAGTGCACCAGGTGAAGGCAAATTAGATAGCTTTTCTTAGTGATTGGAAACCATGTAAGCCCCATCCACAAACATAAGACTTTTCCCTCAAGCCCAACCATTTATTTGCCCTTTTCCTTTTGCAAAATCAAAGCCTGAAGATGCAGAAATCAAAAGCTTACTCACTAATTTCTGAAACTTTAGTTGGCTGGTCCTAAAAAGTTAACCTTATCCTACTATTACTCCACTTTAAAAAAAAAAAAGTCACAATCGTATGCATAGTTACTTGGGAGTAAGCCCCACAGAATATGGAGGCATTTACTCAGGGCTATATTAACCCACGGCCAGGCCCCTAGGCTTTCATGTATTTGGGGTGGGTGGGTAGCAGTGCCATCATGGGTAACTTCAGGTGCAGCTAACAGTGCCAAATGGATAGGCTCTAGTTCTTATCAATCAATCACTAGTATTTATATACCGCTTTTCAACATAAAGTTCACAAAGCGGTTTACAGGCAAATAATAACATTAAAGTGTTATGGAGCCCCTTATGGAGCCCCTAGGGTTCAGCCTAGTCAGCCATGGATAATACAGCCCTGTGTTTACTTCTAAGCAAGCATGCACAGGATTAGACCATTACACAATTACCTGCAACTTTTATACACAGTACATCTAACATACCTTGCATGCCACAGGGCAACCCGCTGGGAAAGAATTGTACACAGGAGTTTACCTGAAGAACAGAAAGACTTGTCTGCCCGGAGAGACTGAGCTTCTCTTGCTCCGAGGGATATGCATTGAACCTATGGTCATACAGCCACTCCCGGAGGATCTTCACAGACTCCTTTGGAAGGTTGCCCCTTCGCTTCCTCTTTCCAGGCTGAGACAGGTCTGGAGACAGAATCCCATCATCCTCTCCAATGTCGCTATCGGACATGGTCGAACTGCTGGTGGATCGGTCCTGGGTCAAACCTGGTAAGTGGGAGATGATGCCACAGGCACATGTTACATGATGCAGCCCTGCCACACTCACATAATGCAACAAGACATATCCCTGACCACCAGTCAATGAACACAGAAAGGGGGGGAAAACTTCAGTGACTTTAACTTATTCACACTTACACCCCATTGTGAAGATTATAGACCTTGTCTGGTTGATCTTAAGGGGCTGCTCTTTAGAGAGAAGAACTCAAGCTGTTCCTCGTGGTGGAAAAAAATTAATTTGCCCATCTTTTTATACAGAACCCAGGATTATTTTTCCCAAATAAGGTTTATTTCTTTCATGCAAATCCTGGACACTCCTAACCATTTTGCAATGTTCCTAGGACTCAGACCTTTTATGGTTTTCCAAATGAAGCCAGTGTCCTAAAACATTTTTGGGAGGGGGCTGGGCTGGGGAAGGAGGCAGAGTGTCCCTAGAGTGGTTAAAATAATCTTTTTCAATCAAAACGTTTCAGAGAAAGGCAGTTAAGTCCAAGACATGCTGAAAGTTTGTGCATTGTGCTGAAACATCTTAGCTCCTGGTACACTACTAAAAACTTGGAAGTAATTTTAAGGGTTCCCAGACTACTAATCGTCTCCTTCATGTTCACCCCTTAGCATTATATTACTACACAGACTTCGTTTCAATTGAAAAAGGAGAGAGAACCTGTATATAAAAAACTGATGAGCAAATCAGTCGGGTCAGCGTTTCAGTTTGCCTGAGGTTAGCTCGCTGCCCTTTTCCAGACATGTGGTCGAATCTGTTTGGAGGGAGACATTCAAAGATCAACACCTAGGTGTCCACCTCGAGCGAGCGAGCAAGCAAGCCAGCGCGCGCGCGCACACACGCACACACAAACACCAGGCAAATTCAAGTCCATTGAAATGCAAGCCTGTCTTCCTCCCCGAGAACAAGAGAAAATGGCAAGGCTTTGTGCCTAATTAAAAAAGCAAATGGATCCTCCGCCTTGCTCCTCCAGGCCACGCCGAGTGCCACAGGGCTCAGGGGGAGCTGCTGGCGACGCGAGGGAGGCATTCTGTGCTCCGTTTCAAGTCTGTAACTCATCAGGGATGGAGGAGGAGGAGGAGGTGCTTTTCTGCTGCTGTTTCCTCCTGGCCTCGAGCTACCCACACCGCCAGCTGCACATGGGAACCGCTCAATCCAGCCCAGAGCCGCCCCCCAAAACTTATAAATACCAACAACAACAACCAATTTGCAAACAATACGGGAAGAAGCGAGGAGACGGGGGTGGGTGGGAAGCCCGCTTTGGGGTCAGCCACGCTTGCCCCCAACCGCCCACTTTCAAACCAAACCAAAGCTGGCGAAAGGAAGTGGAAAAGCAACAAGCGGCATTCGCCGTGTCCATTCCAATACAAAGGAGAGACCACTCGAAAGAGGGGCGGAAAAGAAGAAAAGGGGGGGGAGCAGAGATCAAAGATTTCGTTTTCTTCCGTTTCAAATCTAGAGAGAGAAATCACGTGTCAGAAGTTTGCGACTCATAAGGAGCAATCGAAAAATTTACAACACAAAAAGACTTCCAACCGCCGGATCTCTCACATCGCCGCTGGTTTGATAATGAGCGGAATGGTGGAGTTTCAGGAGGAAGGAAGGTGGAGAGGAGAGATAACCTCAGTTCAACCCCCATCTCAGCCTTTAAATCCCTGCCCCTCTCACTACACACAAAACAAACCCGGCCTCCATGTTTTCTGCCTGTTACATCGCCGCTCTTACCCCCAAATCTCCTCCTCCGAATCCCTTCCATGGGGTGGGCAAGGGGCAAGGCTTTGGATTAGCTGAGCCCCCACCTCTCTGGGCAGAACGCGGGGTCCCCCGGCACCCAAGGCTGGCAAGTATTCGGCAGGAGAGAAAGACACACACACAAAGTTTCTCCCCGTCTCTCTTTTCCTGAGTGACAGATGCCGAGACAGAGTTCTCTTTGTTCCAAAAGAAACAGGAACTTGCACGCCCCCCTTCCCCACCGTCCGCGTTACCCCGGTTTTGCTCCAAACACCCTCCCCCGCCCCAAAAAGCTGTCATTTTACAAGCTGTGCAAATGAACGAGAGCAACAAGAAAAAAATACTCTTGAAAAGGACTCGAATCGCACATCGTGAGTTTGGGGGGCAACACACAGATGAGGAGGGGGAGGAGTTTGCAAATTTGGGAAAGTTGCCATTTTGGGATCAAGAGAGGAGAGAAACATGCAAAAGTGAAAAAAAAAGAGAGAAAGGCCTTGAGAACTTGCTGTTTTTCTTAAATCAACTTGGGGGATGGGTGGGAAACAAAAAAGAGGCTCCTTCATTCAGAAAAGAAGGCAAGAAGTCGGAGCTGCTTTGCTTTTTCCTGCTTGCAATGTTGCAACAAATGTGACCGAACAAAAGATTCTCTTCCCTCCTGCCTCTCTCTCCCATGCACTCGCTCCCTCGGCATAGTTGAGTGCTTAGAAGGCATTTCCCCCCCCCCGCACCCAAAATACACTTCTCCCTTCTTCCCTCGCGCTTTTGCTTTTTCCAGGACTTTTGCAAAAGTTGGCCCGTTTTGCAAGCGCCGATCAGCCTCTCGCACACAAAAACACCCGCTCTCCACGAGGGTGCTCCATTCTCTACGCCCACACGCGCACGAAAAACTCTTCTCCCCCACCCCCCGGTCTGCAACTGCCTCGGGGACACAGGCAAGCGCACGGTTTGCCATCCAAGCCTCCACAAGTGCCTTCAGCTCTCCGCGCTTTACAAACAATTTGGAGGAGAACCCCAAGCAAACTTTCCAGACTTACTTTTTCTCGTCGCTTTCATGTTCTTCCTTGTGGTGTCTCCCACCCCCTTTTCACCTCCTGGCTCCGCTCCCGGCAGCGTTTCAACCCAGGTCTTGGCAGAAGGGAGCGTTTGCAGCTGATACTGGATTCCTGCTAGTCGAGGAGATGGACACCTCTCTTTGTGTGCAGAGGCCGCTCAAGAGGAGGGGTCGGGGGGGCTGTTAAATGTGCCTTTAATGCCTAACCTGACACACGGTCTGACAGCTCAGGCTAGAAACTACCTCTATGGGTTGACGTCAGATCCCCTCTTCCAGTGAGTGCTCAGCTCCACGCATCAGGGTGCAGTACTGGGGCAGCCTGTGTTAGGGAGGGTTTGACTCTCCTCCCCCCCCCCAAGAGATTTGAAATGTGGGGGAGGGGGCACAGGCGGAAGGTGGGTGGTACTGGCCAGGACAAAAAAACGCAAAAAAAAAATAAAAAAAATACACCTCCAGAACAGAGGTACAAGTTTGTAAGCAGAGAAACTTTTATTCAAATCCTGGAAGTTGCCATTAAAACAAATAAATAACTCTGTATTCTTTCTTTTATTAGCAGCTTCTTTTACTCATCAAAGACTTTGATTTTTATCAAAGTGATAAAAGCTGGATTTTCTTCATAAAACGAAGGAAATGCAATCATGATTGAAACAGCTTTTAGTTGATTTGGGAATTTTATTGCAGGTTTAAACTGCAGTCCTGTTTCACTTTCCTGAGAGTAAGCCCCATTGATTTACAGTGCAAGCTTGTGCATGTTTACTCAAAGGTAAACCCCATGAGATTTAATGGGATTTACTTTACACAGTAAAATAGGATAAATTCCCATTGAATTCAGTGGAGTTTACATGTAAGTAATCGTGCATTGAATTGTGCTGGTACATAATCATTTATGCAGGGGATTGCTCCGTTAATTTTTTACACCTCTCATCTTCCTTTAGGAAATGATGCAATATTAATTCTTACATATTCTCTAAATTCCTGGTTTTCCTTCCAATTATACATCTTAGCAGGGGCAAGGGAGGCTCTGGTCCAGGAATAATAAACACCACTGGAATGCTTTTAAGGATTCTTTGGAGAATTTCAACATGTGTTCCTACAAACACAGATCAACAAATGAACATTCAGAATATTTTAAATGGGGAAACACCTTACAAGTAAAGTCCTCTGTGTATGGGGATATCCTCAACTCAGAAGTTCTAAGCAGTTTCATGGGGCAGTTGCTGGCATGAGACCACAAGCTTCAATTTTATTGAAATCATTGCGGCTTAATTATACCAAAACCAGTGCTGGAATTTGGGTTCTGCATATGGAATAGCTCTAGAATTTAAACTGCAGAACCTTGCTACAAATTTGTATATTATAACAAGACTTTTCCAGGTGGTGAAAACTAGAATGGATTGTGAAGAGCTCCAGAAGGATATCTCACAACTGGGAGAACGGGCAATAAAATGGCAGATGCATTTCAATGTAAATAAGTGCAAAGTAATGCATATTGGGGCAAAAAATCAAAAATTCACATATAGGTTAATGGGTTCTGAGCTGTCAGTGACAGACCAGGAGAGAGATCTTGGGGTGTTAGTGGACAGCTCGATTAAAATATCGACCCAGTGTGCAGCAGCAGTGAAGAAGGCAAAATCCATGTTAGGGATAATTAGAAAAGGGATTGAGAATAAAACAGCCAATATTGTATTGCCATTGTACAAGGCAATGGTATGGCCACACCTAGAGTGTTGCGTATAGTTTTGGTCTCCACATCTGAAAAAAGACATAGTGGAATTAGAAAAAGTACAGAAAAGAGCAACTAAAATGATTACTGGGCTGGGGCACCTCCCTTATGAGGAAAGATTACAGCGTTTGGGGCTCTTCAGTCTAGAAAGGAGGATCCTGAGGGGGGACATGATTGAGACATACAAAATTATGCACGGAGTGGATAGATAAAGGGAATCTCTTTTCCCTCTCACACAACGAGGGACATCTCACACAACGAGGGGACATCCTCTAAAACTGAGTGTTAGGAGAGTTAGAACAAACAAAAGAAAGTATTTCTTTACCCAGCGTGTAATTAGAATGTGGAACTCCTTGCCACGAGATGTGGTGATGGCATTGGGCGTGGATGCCTTTAAAAGGGGATTGGATAAATTTATGGAGGAAAACTCCATTACAGGTTACAAACTATGATGGGTATGTCCAGTCTGAGATTGGCTGGTTGCTCATCATGAGGGCCGGGTAGAAATTTTTTTCTGTCATCCAAGTTGGCCAAGTATGGATGGCAGTTTTTTTGCCTACCCCAGACTGGCGAGGGAGGGATGGGTGTTCAGTAGGTTACATGATTTACATTGTGCTTAATAAAGTTGAACCCCAACCTCAGTCTGGTGTCTTCCTTGGTGGTGGTGCAAGGGTAATAGTCTACTTTAAAATGCCAGATGCAGGGGAATGGCAGCAGGACACAAGTATCTGGTTGTCTTGCGTGCTCCCTGAGGCATCTGGTGGGCCATTGCGAGATGCAGGAAGCTGGACTAGATGGGCCTTTGGCCTGATCCAGCAAGGCTTTTTTTATGTTCTTAAGACATTCAAACAGGTGTTGTCACAAAATATATGTCTGAAAAGGGAAAAGGGAAGGCAGGCACAGAAAAAGGTTTTACATATGACTCTTGGAGTCAGGGATGATGCCTCAAGTCTGTGTGCTAGCCTCTTGGACTCCGAGAGTAGTCCAAACATACTTTACGATGTCCCTTGTGCCGGCCAAAATTTGCTGGTTTAGCTTATGCCGGCCTAACTCAGTTTAGGATTGTGCCCTAAGAGTGCAATCATAACCTGGAGTTAGGCTGGCACAGTTAGGCCAGCAAAGTTTGGCCAACACAAGGCCACATTGTAAAGTATGTTTAGACCACTCTCAGAGTCAGAGAGGCCAGCACACAGACATGCGCCATCCTCCTTGACTAAGAGTGGTCCAAACACACTTTACGGTGGCCCTTGTGCCGACCAAACTTTGCTGGCCTAACTATGCCAACCTAACTTCAGGTTAGGATTGCAGCCTTAGAAGCTTTGGAACACTGTCCTAGACCTAGCTAATATGCTTAATGAACAAGTGCTCATTACGTTGTCCCAGGACTATTAAACGCCTCCATTTCTCAAGATAGCCAGCTATTTGCTGTTCACACTGATGTCTGCCTACTCGCGCTACATAGGTAGCTGGAATGTTCAGACTGATGGAATGTTCAGACTGATGATAGATCCATCTCCAGACATATGCAACAAGTAGTGGCACCCGGGGGGGGCATAGCTCAGTGATAATACCTGGCATATAGAAGGTCCAGGGTACAATCCTACCTCCCTAAGGTAGGGCCGGGAAGCTTGGGGAGCTTGGAGGGAGCTAACAGTCCGGGAAGACAATGCTAGCAAAGATGGATAAGGGTCTCATTTGGCATCAATGCTTCTTATGGTCACTTCTGCATTGCAAGATGCACCCAGGCAGCTTTAAAAGGTGCAAAGGAATATCAAAGTGTAATGCACCTCCTTAGGATTGTCAAGTCACATTTCAGAATTAAAGGAAGGAGGAAATATTGTGGCTGTGGCTTTCCCCATCACAGTGCTGTGCTTTCCTTTTGTTGAAGGTACATTTCAAGTTAATGATATGTACCCATAATCTCTTATATTAGAAACCAGATTTTCTCATTTGGTTTTAGTTTAAGATTTTCCCTCCTACACTAAGAAGACAATTAAAAAAAATTGCCTCCCAGTTGCAAGAATTGACTTATCCACATTGCCATTCAGGCTGCCACTTCAACTCGCTTGTTCCTGCACAAGATGCTGGCACACAGAGAACTTCACATAAAGGCCATACAATCTCCTGTATATATAACAACCAGTCAAGATACTAAATGCATTTAGAATTGAGTATTTGCGCAATTCTTGAGACTAGCATCCTGGATATTCCTCCCAACTAATTCCTTAGTTAACAGCCACTGGCTGTCATGGGAGCAGGATTAGATTCTGAGCACTTTTGCCTGGGGTGTGCATGAATTGATTTGATTGTCTTCATTGTGATGGCTGATGAATCTGGGTAAGGTGGTACATGCCTCACTAGAAGCCTGTGCTAGCAATGGTTCACAAGGAGGGTCATCTAGATAAGGGGAGAGATTTCCCCTCACGCCCTGCCCCTCCCCTCCCCTCTCTTTTGTAGGGAGAATTGAACTGAATGGAGTGGACAATGCATAGTGGAGGTGAAGGAGATCTCTTCAGCACTCCAGCTTTTCATCCACAAGTGACCTGAGGAGATTCAAGAGCTTCACACTGAAAAAAGAGACTAATTAGAAATGTAGCAGTGAGAGCACTCTACAGTTTTTGACAGCCTGATCCCAGACACATTTGCTTGCAAGCCACATCTCAAAAAAGGACATAGTGGAACTGGAAAAAGTGCAGAAAATGATTACTGGGCCAGGGCACCTACCTTATGTAGAAAGGCTGCAGCATTTGGGGCTCTTCAATCTCAAAAAAAGGCGCCTAAAGGAGGACATGACTGAGACATACATGTGATAGATAGAGTCCATAGAGGGAGGTTCTTTTTCCTCTCTCACAACACTAGAACCAGGGGACATCCACTACAATTGAGTGTTGGGAGAATTAGAATGGATAAAAGGAAATACTTTTTTTTTTTACCCAGCGGGTAATTAATCTGTGGAATTCCTTGCCGCAGGAGGTGGTAATGGCATCTGGCCTAGCAGTGGCGCCGACTTTCTCCTGACATTGGGGGTGCCCATGGCCATGCCCCGATGCCAGCGTGGCCACACCCCTGATGTCTGCATGGCCACACACCCTGATGTGACCATGCCCCTTTCATCTCCCGAGGCCGGGGCATGTGATCACGCTCCCTGGCCTTGGGAAGGGTTGCTGTGGCCAGCTGGCCAGTCAGGGTGCCAGAGAGGAGGAACCATTGGGATGCACCCGCATCCCATTGGCTCTCACTGCTTCTGGAGCGACCAACTGCGTCGCGACCAACTGCGCATGCGCGCAGTGGGCTACACTCTTTGTCGGGGGGTGCGGGGGGGCAGATATTGGGAGGGCACAGCCACGCTCACACAAAATTGGGATGGTACTGCCACCACGAACTTAGTGCTACTGTGGCCTAGGTGCCTTTAAATGGGGATTAGATATATTTCTGGAGGAAAAGTCTTTCGTGGGCTATAGGTCAGGATGGGTTGTGCAACCTCCTTACTTCAGTAAAATGTACTACTTCAGAATGCCAGGTACAGGGGAGTGGCAACAGGATGCAAGCTGTGCTCCCTGAGGCATATGGTGGGCCTCGGTAAGATAGAGGAAGCTGGATTAGATGGGCCTTTGGCCTGATCCAGTGGGGCTGTTCCTATGTTCCTATGAGTACATGTCTGAAGAGGAGCATCTGGTTCTGGTGGCTGACAAAGAGAAATGCTGTGGAGAATCCTGACTAACCACCAGTGTGTTTACCTGAGAATGTACCCCAGAATGCCAGATGCAGGGGAGTGGCAGCAGGATGCAGGCATCTTGTTGTCTGGTGCGCTCCCTGAGGCATCTGGTGGGCCACTGTAAGATACAGGAAGCTGGACTAGATGGGCCTTTGCCCTGATCCAGCAGGGCTCTTCTTATGTCCTTAAGCAAGTCTCATTATGTTCAGTAGGACTTCCTCTCAAACAGGCCATAGCCATCCGTATACATAGGGTGGCAAAGCCTGACACAGGACATGCCGTGCTCAATGGCTGCGATCCTATGCACAGTTCATTTCTGGTGTCCCATAACTTCTGAGGGTGTGTATGTGTTTTAAATGGCTTTGTTTTGTTTTCTGTTAAAACAGCTGTTCTGCTCCCAGTGAGGCTAAAAAGGGTGGAGGAATATCAATCTGTGATCAGAAACACAATTGTGGGTTTCAATATCTTTGGAGGCCACTTCGAGAAGTGGGGCAGAAGCTCATAAAACTGATCTGAACTAGCCTAAGTCCACTGTGGCTGGAAGAATGGAATGCAATAAGAAGGATAGGGGAAGCTCAGCCTGGGGCACAAAACACCAGTGTGGGCACAATCCTAAACTGAGTTAGGCCGGCATAAACTGAGCCAGCAAAGTTTGGCCAGCACAAGGGCCACCATATAGTTTGTTTGGACCACTATCGGAGTCAGAGAGGCCAGCACACAGATGTGCATCATCCTCCCTGACTCCAAGAATCGTCCAAACACACTTTATGGTGGCCCTTATGCTGGCCAAACTTTGCTAGTTCAGCTTATGCCAGCCTAACTCCAGTTTAGGATTGCGCTCTTTGGCACTGTCACCCTGTCCCCTTGACATAAGGATTTTCCCAGGTAAAGATTCTCTTGCATATTATCAGACATGGAGTATGCATATATGGTTGCATATTTTCTGTTGGAACTATTTAATAATCTGATATAGAGTGCAAGCCTAACCTGGAGTTACACTGGCACAGTTAGACTAGCAAAGTGTGACTGGCACAAGGGACATTGTAAAGTATGTTTGGACCACTTTTGGAGTCAGAGTCCAGCATACAGACGTGAGCCATCCTTCCTGACTCTGAGAGTAGTCCAAACACGCTTTATGGTGGTTCTTGTCCTGGCCAAACTTTGCTGGCTAAATTTATGCTGACCTAACTCCAGTTTAGGATTGCGCTCTAAGATTCGGCCCTACATGAGTCATGTTTTCAACTTCATGTGCAATACTTAGGACTGGGTCTTGGAGAATGTGAGGATCTAAAGTGTGGGTTGACTTGCACAGGCCCTTTGGTGCAGCAGAAACTCTGCATTTGTTTTATTTGTCCATTTTTATCCTGCCCTTCTTTGAAGGAACTCAGCCCAATATACCTGGTTTTCTTTTCTCTGATTTGTGAGGTAGGTTAGGCAAAAAGAAAGTAGCTGGCCCAAGGTTGTCCAATGTGTTTCATGGCTAATAAGCCATGGCCTCCAGCCACTAGGTTATACAGCCAATTTTGATTTGATTGACTTTTGCATAGTGAAACACCTCAGTTAATCTGCAGTTTTGCTAATATAAAAAGACAGTAACATTCTCTCTTGCTTCTCTGTCTTACATGAATCTGGGTGCTTTGATTAATGCTGGAGATGGAATGAATGAAGATGAAATTGATGGGTAAAGTTCTTTTTTACTCTCTTTAAGCTCTCCTCAAACCCCTAGGAGCATTTTGAGATCATGTCTAGCACCTGATGAGTCTGTTCAACATGAATTTGCTTATTTCTTCCTGACTCCATTTTAAGATTTTAATAAAGTGCTGATGGGGTGGCCTTTGTGCTGGCCAAATTTTGCTGGTTTAGCTTATGCTGGCCTAACTCCAGTTTAGGATTGCACTCTGTATAAAAACACAAAACACAGCATTTTAGTGTTTAAGATATTTTCCAGAAATTAAAATAGACTACTTTTCCAGTTAGAAATAATACTGTGGCTGCATCTGCTGACACTATATCACCTGTATCATCTACCTGGTACATGTTTAAAGCATTTAAAATTAATAAAAACAAGAACTTGGATTGAGAATGTAGAAAAAAACACATAACACCGCAATTTGCTATTTTAATCAAGAAATGTTGGGGGGGGGGGAATCACCAAAAACACCCTTTCCCCCACCTGTAGGTATATGTAAAAACAAAAATGTTATTTATGGGATTTGTAGTGTAAGTGGTAAGTCAACCATAAGAAGCTGATTCTGAGCTGGACTATTGCAAGAGTCAATCAAATCCAAATTGGCTGGATTACCTAGTGGCTGGAGGCCATGGTTTATTAGCCATGAAACTCATTGGACAACCTCTGGCCAGCTACCTTCTCTTTGCCTAACCTGCAAATTGAAAACATGACTCATTCAGGACGCAATCTTAATCTGGAGTTAGACAGGCACAGTTAAGCCAGCAAAGTTTGGCTAGCAGAAGGGCCACCTTAAAGCACATTTGGATCACTCTTGGAGTCAGGGAAGATAGCGCATGTCTGTGTGCTAGCCTCCCTGACTCCGAGAGTTGTCCAAACATACTTTACGGTGTCCCTTGTGTTGGCCAAACTTTGCTAGCTTAGTTTATGCCGGCCTAACTCAGGTTAGGATTGCTCCTTCTGATATTTTAACCTTCAAAAGGCAGTTGTTAAAAGCAGTTTTCAAAAAAACACACCCCTAACCACAGATGATAAAAAAACTTTTAAAACACAACACAAAAAATGCACACCTACAAAAACTTCACAACAATGTAGAAAGAAAAGTTGTAATAAAAAAGTCCTAACGAATTACAGTAATAATAAGCTTCTTGGGTCACAAAACTCCCAAACAACTCTAGTTGTACGTGCAGCCCTAACCATATTTATTTATTCAGTCCCTTAGTGCTTCAAAAACTATTTTGTCAGGAAAAAAAAGGACTTCCAGCTCAAGCATCATTCACACCTGCCCTCCCCACCCAATTACATTGTGACTGTAACACAATGCCTAATGACCCTCATTCAAATGCTGAGGATCACAACTGAAAGAAACAATTGGGTGGAGAATCCCTGCTCTCTTGCAAAGGGAATGTGACTCCCTAGTCAGAAATTATGTACAGCAGAGTGGATTTTAAAATGGGAGGAACACATCTTCCATTTGAAGCAGGGATTTAATTTATTTGAGGGAGGAATGCTAATAACTTGGCTTCTACTAATAATTTGGCTTCTACTGTGCTGACTTTCTGCCTAGTTTCTGAATCAAGGGCAGCCAATCTCTGAAGCAGAATCACTGGACTCCCACCTGCTCACTAGGCTCCACTTTCTCCTTCACACTTCCTGCTCTGTCTCGCTCTTCCTTTTTCAGTCTATGGAATCGGAGAAGGAGGAGGGGGCTGCCACATCAACAGGTGAGGGGGGGCAACATTAGGCATGCTGTCTCAGGCACCAAGTGGTTTTGCACTGACCCTACCATAAATTAATCTACAGCAAAAACAAAACAAAACACATTTTTGTCTATTCCGCTTTCCCAGGGGCTGTGTGTTCCAGTTTAGTGCTTCTAAAAGGTGGCTCTTTTACAGTACATCTAATGTACACTTACCTGAGAGTAATCCCTAGTGAACACAGTAGAGCTTACTTCTGAGTAACCATGCACATGATCACACTGTGGATCTGCAATGACAAATGCAAGAACAATTATTGTGGCACCTTAAAAGACTGACACAACCCTGCTAACTGGGCAAGAGGCGTTCAAGTGGTGTTCTCTTATATTTAGCAGGGGGAGAGCAATTGTCCCTCTTCACCCCAGCACAGTGTCTTTCTCGTGGCTGTTGCTGGTGGTGGTCTCCATTCTTCTAGATTGTGAGCCCTTTTGGGACAGGGAGCCATTTAACTTTAATGTTATTATTTGCCTGTAAGCCGCTTTGTGAACTTTGTGTTGAAAAGTGCTATATAAATACTAGTGATTGATTGATTGATTGATTGATTGATTGTAACTCAAGCTTTCATGACCTATAGCCCACTTCAGCAGTGGCCTGAAGATCATTAGAATTATAATACTGTAATAATCATATACATGGGTATAGCAAGAGGACAAAATGAAAACAGGCTTGTCAGATACCAGGAAATGCAAATGGCCAGGCTCAAACTATGCAAGATAAACATGGTGATAACATAGGTGATAGGTGATCACAACATCCTCCCAACAAAAGGTAAATTAATTAACTCTGCAACATGCAAGAAATGATTGGTTTTTCTTCAAACCAGCGTCAAAAGAATCAAGCATCCTTATACATTCTAATGCAGCTGTCTCTCATTCTAATCTTACTTTAAACTTCCGCTGAATTGTCACCCTTCAGGGGTGCTAAACACAGAAAAGACTAAACCAAAAAGATTTTATATGTTCTGAAAATGGGGGTGCAGCCATTATTGATTCCTATTCAGCCCAGAAATCCTACCTGCTTGTCTGGCACTGTGTGTGACTAGTCAATCTGAATCTGCATCACTCCCTTTATATTATCTGAAGCAGTTGTGTCATCTAAATGATTTAATAACAGGTACTCACTTTTGATTGGCACGTGTCGGGACCCGCCCACCGGAAGTGACGTCATAAGCCAGAAGTGATGTTGTGGCAGGAAGTGACATTAAAAAAGCCCTTTTTGAGGCCTCAGACAATTTTGAACTGACCCAACAGTTGCAACAGTATTCCACAGCACCCCCAGAACATGTTAAGGAGGCCTGGCATCATGTTAAAGTGACCCAACAGTTCCAAAACCCCAGAGCAGCTCATTTTTCAGTGGCAAGGCAAGGCAAGGCTCCGCACACTGCCTGCCTGTCTCCGAGAACGTGCAGGCAACTCAAACGTGCAGGAAAATCAAATGTTGCAGGGGGCGGAGTCAACGAGTGGGTGGGGCCAGCCATAATCCTAGAAACCGGTACTCGCGTACCCCCGCGTACCCCCTGCATGACATCACTGATCTGAAGGCTTCTATAACATGCAGGCATAGTGAGTCTATTTTCCTTATTCCAGCCACCTCCCTTTGTTTTTGTGTTGCTTTTCTGACCAGCCCATCTGTTGAAAACTTGCTGCTCAAGATTTGGTATCATTTTGATCAGTGCTAAAAAGAGATTAAAGAATGTGACTTTCGGATTGTTTCTTATGGAGCAAAACAGCTTCCTTACAGTTTTTTTTGGTCAGGAGAGCTGTCACCATTGTTCGCTGGCATTCATGCCTCCTGGACCTTCAACATCTGCCTGACATGCCAAAGTTGAACAGTTGTAGCTTTCTCCTTCTGTACCTCCATGCTAGGAAAAAAAAAGTCCTCTGATGGGATTTCTGCCTGTTAAAAGACATGGAGGGAGCTTTTTAAATGGAGTTTCCCTGCGAACCAGGAAAAAATGACTCTGTGGGGAAAGTGCACATTATCTTGGAAAGATCATTTTATTATATGCAGTGAAGCTTGGGTGGCCAGAAAGTAAATCTTAGGGCACAATCCTAACCTGGAGTTAGGCCGGCATAGTTAGGCCAGCACAGTTAGGCCAGCAAAATTTGGCCAGCATAAGGGACACTGTAGAGAATGTTTGGATCACTCTTGGAGTCAGAGAGGCCAGCACACAGACATGCGCCATCCCCCCCCTAATATAATTCCAAGAGTGGTCTAAACCCGCTTTACGGTGGTCCTTGTGCCGGCCAAACTTTGCTGGCCTGACTGTGCAGGCCTAACTCCAGGTTAGGATTGCGCCCTTAATCTACTAGTAGACATCTGGGTGATTTGTAGTAGATCAGCAAAGGCTACTAGCTCCCAATTTAACAAGAGTAACATCACAAATTCTTGTTTTCCAAAAGTAGGTTGCTGAAAGGAAGAAAGGTGGATTTTTATGTAAAAGTGCACTCAATTCTGACACACAAAAGAAATTCCTGGAGTAAGAATGTGCTCAGAGGCACCCTATTCCTTAAGTGTCTGCCCCTATTTTGCACCTGGTTTGGTTGGTAGATCCTGCAGGTTCTCCTAAAAAACCAAGGTCTCGTTTCCAGAAACTTGAAGTGTGCCTGCTGTAACCTGCTGTTTAGCGCAGTGGTTTCCAACCTGGGGGTCCAGACCTCAAATCTGGGCGTTGCATCTTGAAAACTTAGCTCTATCATCTGCCACCATCTTGAAAGGCAGATCCTGTATGAAAACATGCTGAGTGAGAACATGGGAGGAGATGTGAGGTGTGTGGGAGGCGGGTGGGGGAGGGGGGGAGAGAGAGAGATTGAACAGAGGAATTTACACTTTAGCTATTATTATTATTTGAGTGATTGTTGGTGATTATTATATTTATGAACAACTCTCCATATGGGGGGAGTGCTGTACTTCCCCCCCGTCCCTTTAGCTGTGTTTTTTCAAGCTGGGACGCAGCTGGGAGTGAGTGCCTCAGCCCCTCAGTGTGCAGCATCACAACACCGCACAAGTGGAACCCTGGGCGCAGTGATGGGACCAGGAAAAGACTAACTGGGTACGCACATGCGCGCGCACACACACACTCCATTTCTCCAAATACGGCTGGTTAAGAGTGGGGTTGGTACTGAGTACAACTTCAAAAATGTTATTTATTTTAAAAGTGTGATTTATTAAATACAACGACCTCACTCCCTGCTTAATGGCATCACTTCTGGCCCTGTCAGCACAATTATGTCACTTCCTGTTTCTTGCTTAATGGCATAACTTCTGGCCCTAGGTCTTGGAGGGGGGGTGCCGAAAGGTTGTCATACCTAAAAAGCGGGTTCCAGTGCTAAAATTTGGGAATCACTAGTTTAGCGCCTGTTTTACATAGTACTGTACATGCTGCACCTCCAAATCCAGAGTGATGATATTTGAAACCAGCGGAGGACATGCACGTTTTGGGATATACTCCAAATGTGGCATGAATTTTAGGGCGCAATATTAACCTGGTGTTGCACCGGCATGGTGCTCTTGGGCTGGACCAGCACTGTTGCAAACATGCTGTAAGGCGCATCTGCACCACAGATCTGGCTGCTGGGCCAGTGCAGGAAACAGCACAGGTTCACAAGCGCTACAGCATCCATCAGCTGCTCCAATCAAGCACCAGCTTAGCTCTGCCGGCGGAGGCCCACACCAAAGGCATGCCAGAGGCGAAATAGGGTGGCGGGAGGGAGACTCCATGGGCAGAAAAGGAACATGGCCATTGGACTACATCCTAACCCCCATCCCCGGGCAGGGTGACCCTGATTTAGGCCACTCCTGGCTGCATGGACGGACTTGTGCCTGCTATTTTGCTGGTGCAGATCCAAGCAGTCCTATTGGGCTGTGTGCAGCTTACCGCAGGGCAAGGGAATATTTGAACCTTTGCCCCGGGCTAAGCTGCTACTGCCTCCTAACATGATTAGGATGCAGTGCAGGTCAGTCGGGCAGCCTGTTCCAGCACAAGTTAGGATTGCACCCTCAGTCCTTCTTTTTGAGCCTATAGAAGACGAGATGCCAAATTCCTCTTCTTTCTACACACCCGAGTTTCTCTGACTCGGCAGCGCCATATCCAATGCTGCCTCGGAGAGGCTGGAGCCCCCCCCCCCCGGCAAGGGAGCGTTTGCTCCCTTACTTTAGGGGAGGCTCCAGCCTCCCCTATGTGCTCATTGGATCTGCACCCACTAAAGAGCAGGCACAGATCCGAGACCACACGGCCCGAATCAGGGCCTCATGGCCTCGCGGACGGGCTTAGGAAGTGGCTGTATGGCCACCTCCCAAGCCCGCTTACATCCCGCCCAAGTCCCGCCTCCCTCCCTCCCCACCAATCCCCGTCCCGATATGAGACTGAGCCTCCCTTGGCACTCTGAAGCTGATGCTACGAGTAGCGTTAGGCTTCAGAGCTGGAGCGCCGACACAGACGTGCTGCTCGGCACCCGCGTGCCGGCGCTCCACCCCTCGCGTCAACGCTATGACGTAGCGTCGACACATGGGGAGGGGTAGGATTGCGCTGCCTGTTGTCAATCTTTCTATCCCACATGGTTTTCTCTAAAACAGCAATATTGATCCAGCTCTCTGAAGTAAAATATAAGATTGGGGGGACGGGACCTGATCAATACCACCATTGCTTTGTAATCTTCCTCTACCCCTCCATTCTTTTACCTCTTGCCCTTCCATCTTTAGCCCAGAGTCACTGATTAACTGGTCACTTTGCTCTCTCTCTCACCCAATATCCCCTTAGCTCCAGGAGATCAGAAAGCAAACAGGGACCTTTCAGGAAATGATTATCTACCAGCGTGATGGTGGACAAAAAACAAGTGAACAAATGTAAGATGGGGGAAAACCTATGATCAATACAACCATTGCTTTGTAACAACTAGCAAAGTGTAAGGACTTCAATTTTTGATTGTTTTCCACTCTACCAGAGAGCTATAAAGCCTATAATAAATTAATAAACAAGTATATCTCTGAGAGCGCAATCTAACCTGGAGTTAGGCCAGCAGAGTTAGGCCAGCAAAGTTTGGCCAGTGCAAGGGCCACCATAAAGCATGTTTGGACCACTCTCAAAGTCAAGGAGGATGGTGCACATCCGTGTGCTGGCTTCTTTTACTTGGAGAGTGATCCAAACATACTTTACAGTATCTCCTGTGCTGGCCAAACTTTGCTGGCCTAACTCCTAGGATCGCGCCCTACGATTGTACAGACATTGGCAGTGAATGTGGGGTCCTACCAAAATATTTCCACTCGGCCCCTTCAGCTCCTAAGGCTGGCCTCAGCTGTCACTCATCATATTTTTGTTAATCATCAGGGCCAAATCAGTTAACATTTCCCTTTTGTAGAAGATCAGCTTCTGTGAATTAGAAAAGCGACGTTTGAAAAGTCAGAAATGGCTTGCATTGCATTGACCTTGAGGGCCTTCTAGAGATAGCTCATCTAGGAGGCCTCAGAAGAAATTGGAAGGGGGGGGGGAAAACCCAACCAAAAAGAAACAGAAAAGGTGTGCCATGTCACCAGCACAGGATTTGGGGGTGGCAGCTAACTTTGAAAGGGGGATTAGACTAATTCAGGCACGGGAGCAGCTATTAAAGCTAATGGGTCACTCTCAAGTAAGCATGCACAGCACTTTAACCTTAAAGCCAAACATTTATAGATGGTTAAAACAAGGTTTATTTAATTGAAGCATTTGCAAACCTAAGTGTCTCCCTGTTTTACAGCAGTCCATTTTTTTCCCTCTTGGCTGAAAACTAGAGCACATCATAAAGTATCATTTCTTCCAGATGTAACAGAAATACCCATTTTGATGCAGCTCTGCATTATTGTAGCCAGATTCCTGCAAACAAAGATTACAGCAAAGTAAACCTTCTCCCTACAAGTCTCTCTAGATTAGGAGTGAAATACTTGAGCTAGCAACATTTGCTTGAAAACAAGGCACTCATCCCGTGAAAAGGAGGCTGCGGTACACTGCTGGTTGACACTAGATTTTGGCAGAATGTGCTGAAACGGGCTGATATTTTGAAAGGTGGAGTTTTCAGAGCTGCTGAAAACAGTTCCCTCAGAGAACTGGCAACCAATTGCTTGGTCAGAAGATAGTGACAGACATAGGAAGGTTACATACATTAAAGAATCTCTGGGAGCAGATAAACTTGCTGAGAGCCTCTATGAAGATCCACGTTACATTGGTCAATAGTTTGTCAGTGTTATTCAAACTGTGGGTTGGGACCCACTTGGTGGGTCGTGACATGATGTCAAGTGGGTTGCAAATGGCTGGGAGCAGCCTCTTGCTATATTCCCTTTACGAGTGTTAACAGTTTGAATTTTCAAGTGAGGGTTTAAACAAAAAAATGGTTTTCAGTTCAGTGCTTTTACATCATATTTTGTCCTAATCCTGCTTTCTGTCAGGGATGTTTCATGGCTGTACAGTGGCTGCAATCCAATAATGCCAATTTGCATTTCAAGAGTATCATTTTATGATGTTAAAATGATAGCACTTCCTGCTTGATGATGTCACTGCCTGCCATGACATCACTTCTAGGTTAATGACATCACTTCTGGTGAGCCCCGATATGAGTGCCATTCTAAAAAATGGGTCCTGGTCTAAAAAGTTTGAGGCCCACTGTCTTATGTCATTATGATGTAGCACCATTCAACATAGACAGTGCTTCACAATTTGAATCTCATTTTTCCTTACAACAGCCTTGTGAGGTAGGTTAAGCTGAGAGGTAATGGCCCCGCCAAGGACTGAACAGGAATATGAAATGGAGCTTCCCAGAGCTGCATCACAGCCATGCTGCTGAAGGTAAAGCAAACCTGGAGAGATTATTCGCATCCCTTACTGTGAAATAGTCCCAGGAGCTGCTTCACAGTAGGAAGTTTGAAGATAGCAAAGGAAGCTAAGACTTGCATAAACCTTTTAAGTGGATTTACATTTTCATTCAACTGATTTAACTTAATTCAGCAAATTAAGTAAATGTGGTTAGTCAACTTTTAAGAGGCATCAGCTGAGACCAGGTAGAAATGAATTCGCACAATACATGTGCTCTAATTTAATTCTTCATTCACAGTTGTCGTAACAAAATTTCACACACACACAGGGGGACACTTAAAAGCGCATGTAGCTTTTCCAGAGAATTTCATGCACTTTTAATCTTATGCAAGAGGAAGACTTTTGGCCTATGGCAACATTTCAGAACTGGAGCTTTTGGAAAAGAATTGGAATAAAAATTTCAAATCAGGCTTTGTTATAAAATAAAATCTTATCACTCATATAGACATCTCTCTCTTGATTCATCAGCTTGCCAAATCCAATATTTTCACACTTAATGCTGTAAGTAAGCAATCATAATTATTGGAGAGAGGAAAAAATAAATTAAAATGTTTAGTCCTAATAAAGATATTACTAGTCCTTGCTTTTGCACAAGGATCAAAAGAGCTATTTATCATTTTAATACTTGTGTATACAGGCATGGCCCAGTATCCACTGGTTTAGTATCCACAGTTTCAGTTATCCACAGATACCATGGATACTGGGATAACTATTAAAAACAGGGGAACACAGGAACAAATAACTTTTTTAACTTGTTGTAGCAAAACCACTGATGTTCCCCTGTCTTTAAAAAGGTGCCCCCTGTATCCATGGTTTCAGGTATCCATGGGGGTTGATCCGGAACAGGGTACGCTTGTAGTGTTCAGCTAGTGTTTTGCAGTTTTTTAAAGCCCCTCACATGTATTATCTTGCAGTCAGCAAGCAACCCGGTTAAGATAAGTATAATAAATTTGCAAGTTGTTTAAAGCTTGTTTCACTTTCCATTCTGCATATACTCTGGTTGTGCCCACCCAGGCTTAGGAAATGTTATCATAATCAGGGCAAGGCTTTTCTTGGATCCTGCCTGGACACAACATATGCAGAAGAATGGAAAGTGAAACTAGCATAAAACATCAAAATTGTTTTTGCAGGAAAATTGCAGATTTTGTTATGTTCCCTTCCTGAAATGTACACTGTATTTCAGGAAGGGAGCATCACTAAATCTGCAATTTCCTACCAAAGCTATTTCCCACCACACAATAATAAGCAACTATTATATCCAGTTTGCAGCCTGGGTGCTGAGCGGGGTGGTCTTTGTAAAACTACATTGTTGGTAATGGAAGAGGTGAGATCTGAACCAGGGACTTCTGATTTGTAGCTCAGGCTGCAAAATGTGCTTGCCTGGAGTAAATATAACTTAACACCATGGGATTTACTTCTGAGTAAATATGCATGTGATTGTACCAGGAAATCAACCATTTCTTCAACATTCTTGATTGCACTATAAATCATTTATCATCCACCATGCTATACTAGCATGCTGTACTAGCTCTTCAAAAGCCATTGCTATCAATCTTTGGATTTAAAAGAAAGAGATGGAGCAGCCACTCTAGCCCACCACTCTATTCCACTCCACCCTTCCTCTTCTGTTTCATCCCTCTCTTCATCTTCCAATTCAGGGACTGGGAGCATAATCCCAATCTGGAGTTAGGCTGGCACAATTAGGCCCACAAAGTTTGGCCAGCACAAGGGACACCATAAAGTATGTTTGTACCGCTCTCAGAGTCAGACTGGCCAGCACACAGATGTGCGCCATCCTCCCTGAATGGTCCAAACACACTTTGCAGTGGCTCTTGTGCCAGCCAAACTTTGCTGGCCTAACTGTGACAGCCTAAGTGCAGGTTAGGATTGCACCCTGGGAAATGCAGGGGCTGGCGCATCATTACATAAGGGGGCAGCATTTGACACCCTGCCTCAGGTGCTGTGGCAGGGTCTTGGGTAGACTTGGCCACAGACACAATATCTCTGACAGTGCAATCCTATACTCAGAAGTAAGTTCCATTGTGTTCAATGAGGCTTACTCCCAGGAAAGTGTGCATAGGAATGCGGCCTGAGTGTGATTGATTAATTGCCTCTTAATACCTTTGGCCACCATGTCCTGCAATCAGGGTAGGAACAGGGTATACTTTCCCCATCCTTTCCAGATATGTTTGTGGGGCAATTGACTTCATTTATGTAAAGATTCAGAACATCAACACTCTATAAACTAGACACTATACAGTAGAACCCTGATTAATATTGGGGGGGGGGGTCATCTGCTTGTTGTCCTGCTGCTGAAGACCTCTGTTACTCCTGCAGCCTGCAGAAGCATCTAGCACAATTCTGGCATTGTATACATGCTAAATGATTACCATAGGTGGCTTCTTAACTGGCACAGGCAAGAGGATTTATTAAGTCTGCATGGGCTTTGTTTCTTCTTGTTGATCAGTTGAAGATGCTGTTGGAAGAAGCAGTGGATGTGCTCTAGCAATTGCCTGCCATGTCTTTAAGCTTATGTAAACTTTCCCCGGAGACCACAATTATCAGGAAGCATCTTAGCAGGAAGGTTTGGTTTGCAGTCTAAACACAGCCTGCTAAGCAGAGCCATTTCATCTCTTTCAAGCTATGCTTTTACATCTCATAGGGATGGTAAAGTTATAAATGTGTCATGTTCATGGTATTCTATGGCATATCAATATCCTCTGTGTGAAAGCCAAGAGCAATCTTTTTACTGGAGGGTATGTGTTGGCGCGGTCAGTTTACCACTGATCTTGAAACTTCTGCTGGAAATGTTCCTGCCACTGTATGGTTTACATTTGCCCAGTTATCTGTTTTAACTCTCCCAACACTCAGTTTTAGCAGATGTCCCCTGGTTCTGGTGTCAACTCTATCAACTCTGTCCCTTCCGTGCATAATTCTGTATGTCTCAATCATGTCCCCCCTCAGGCACCTTTTTTCTAGACTGAAGAGCCCCAAATGCTGCAGTCTTTCTTCATAAGGGAGGTGCCCCAGCCCCGTAATCATTTTCGTCGCTCTTTTCTGCACCTTTTCCAACTACACTATGTCCTTTTTGAGGTGCGGCAGCCAAAACTGTACACAATATTCCAGGTGTGGCCTTACCATCGATTTGTACAATGGCATGATAATATTGGCTGTTTTATTCTCAACCCCTTTTTTAATTACCCCAAGCATGGAATTGGCATGGAATGCTGTTAGTACGGATTCCCAAAGCAGAAAATGGCATGAAAATGGCAAATTTCTTCAAGCAGGTCTTAAAATCAGTGAGGGCCATTTCACACAGTACTCTTCTCCAACAGGGTGCTTTTCTCCATTTAGGAAAATAACATGTTTGCCCTAATGAATGGGATATGGTATGAACATAAAAAGTGTGTTATAGAGTAGCTGGTGAGCTCAGTTTCCCCCTGTCCAGAATAGGCCCCAGGACCAGTGATGTCATTCAGGGGGAACAGACCAGAACGGGCATTCCGGCTCCTAACGGGCTCTGTGGCTGGTTCCGGGTTCCCAACAAGTGCCAATCAAAAGTGAGTTCCTGTTCCTAAATCATTTGAATGACACCACTGCCCAGGACCCTTCTCTCATTATGGACTTTCCTCCTTCCTTCTGCATTCCATTGCATGAGCCAAGACATGGGCAAAAGGAAGTCAAGGCAAGTCATTGCATTGCATAAGGAGACAACTTTGCTGTAGTTAATTCTGCTGGCAGAGAAGTCATTCTAGAGTCCTATTCCTGAACTGCAATTCTCCATGGGTTGACCTGGGGAGAACAGGTCAAAGACTTATCAGAGACCTATTTGCCCAGACCAACTCCTAAACCCCCAGTACCACTGACAGTGGGAGCCCAATGTGACATAAGGGGGTTGTGGGAACCTTGTGTGGGGCCCAAGCCAAGACTTTGTCCCAAGGCTCCAGCAACCTGGCATTGAAACTATACACTTGCCTGGGAGTAAGTCCCATTGAAATCATCAGAGCATGAGTAACAAGCACAGGATTGCATTGTAAGGGGCATAAGCCTTTGTAGATACTCGCACTTGCTATATCCCAGTGGCAATGAAAAGACGCCCGTAGGCAGAACCCATATTGCTGGCCCTTTAAGCCAGCAATACAATCCAATACAATAAAATACTTTGGTTGGTACAAAATATGACACGGTTTCAAAATTAGTTGCAGACTAGAGGGTGTAGAACAGGAGCCTCAAACTCATTTCATACAGTGGGCCAAATAATATTAATGATGCCTGCTGAGGGTCTGAAGTGATGTCATCAAGCAGGAAATGATGTCATTAAGCAGGTCATAACTAGGAATAAGCACCTTTTCCCCACTTAGGAACAAAATAGAAAATATGCACATCTTGATCACGTTTTCAGGACAGGGGAAAGCCTAGTTATCATGCAAGCCCTTTCAGCAGTGTGACACCATATAAAGAACTTCCAAAATTCTCCACCACCCAGCATTGTGTTTAACACCCCTGGTGTAGAATGTTTGGTTTATCATGGAAAATGTGAAATTTGCATCCTGATCTCAAAAACATGGGGTAAAGTGGGGCTTGCCCAAAGCCAATTATTCCAATGTTATTTAAGTGCTTGACTATTCATTAAAGCCCTGTTTCAGCAAGACTTGGGTGTGCCTGTCTTTCTTTGAATTAGCCACGCATAATTAGTGCCCCATTGTGCACAACCCACAAAAGTCTTTAGTTTTGCTTTTTTATCTTTTGTTTAGCTTTGGGGCAGAAAGCTCAGGTTCAGCCAGGTAAAGCTAGAGCAAGGTTATGTTCCCCAAGGAGGCTTGAAATCCTTCCAGAGGGAACTCATTATGTTAATATTTCTATTTTTTAAAGGCTTACAACCCAATCCTGAGCTGCCCGGTGCCCAGAGAAGCAGCAGTACCAAATAGCTACCACTGCATCGTATGGGTGCCATGACAGTCGCTGGGGTCGTTCATCCCCTTTCCCCGAGTAAACACCCAGGCCCCGCAATGAGGGAGTGGCAACAGGATGCAAGCATCTTCTTGTCTCGTGTGCTCCCTGAGGCACCTGGTGGGCCGCTGTGAGATACAGGAAGCTGGACTAGATGGGCCTTTGGCCTGATCCAGCAGGGCTCTTCTTATGTCCTTATGTAATGAGGCTACTTGTCTCTCGGCCAGCTATTTGTTCAGTGCGGACTGAGGTTGCAATCCTATCCTCACTTACCTGAGAGTAAGCCCCACAATAGACTTACTTCTGAGTAGACATACATAGGATTGGGCTGTAAAGCAGCTCCATGTCAAGCTGCCAGGCCTGAAGTGGGGCATAGGCACTGGCTTGATTCTCCCCCCCCCCCAGTTCTGCCTCTTCCCTGCCTCGCCCGCACCAAATCTCCAGATCGAGCACCATGATGATGCTGAAGCCCTGCACTGACTAGTGCTGGCCCAGTGCAAGCATCCCTCCTCCCGCAGTGTCTTGAATGTGTTTTACAGCACTTTTAGCCGGTGATGCGCAAGTATCACCGGCATGATGGGTCTCAGGATTGGGACCTAAATGGGCCACACAGTGAAGAAGGAAGCCACACAACAAATGAGAACTTGTTTGTATTATATATACTCTTTATTTCTGAAATTGCAGTTTTGTCTCTTAAAGTCACAACATCTTTGGCTTGACTGCCAACAAACAAACTGTACAGGCAACACCCCTATGTTATTGATAGGAAAACTAGCAGGTTTGGGCTGCAGACTACCATTTATATTTTCCAGGGTTGTACTTCTTCATAAAGTACATTAGATTACATGTACTTCATAGAGTACATTAGATTGTGAGCCCTTTTGGGACAGGGAGCCATTTAACTTTAATATTATTTGCCTGTAAACCGCTTTGTGAACTTTGTGTTGAAAAGCGGTATATAAATACTAGTGATTGATTGATTGATTGATAAAAAGTAGGGCTGGCCCGAGATCTGCTGGCACTTGACGCAGCAGGCCAAAACTACCAGCATCTGCTCCTCCCATGGATTAGAAGGGGTGTGTGTGTGAAGCGGAAGTGCTGAAGAGAAGAGGGTGGTTGGGTAGAGCAGGGGTGTCAAACATAAGGCCCTGGAGCCAGAGGCGGATCTAAGGGGGGGCAAATCTGTAAGTTTTGCAAGAAGCCTTACCTTGCAGTGGAAAACACTCCTCTCCTGCACTGTTCTAGCCAATCCTCACAGGGAACAGCAACATCTTGGCGTTGCTTACTGGCTACAGCAGCAAGGGAGAGGAGGGATTTACATGACAGAGTAAGGCTCCTTGCAAAACTTAGAGCTTTGCCCCCCCTTAGATTGCCTCTGCCTGGAGCTGGATGCAGCCCCCAGAAGCTCTTCATCCAGCCCACGTGATAGTTGGGCTCTCTCAGCATCACCATCAGTGGCTCTCAGCTGCTGAGCTGTACTGAGGTGTCACTGCTGAAAGGGCAGCCCACATGGTATTTGGGATCTTGAAAACATGATCAAGATTCCCACATTTTCTGTCATTTGCAGCCAATGAGTTCCTGAGGGAAAAAAGGTGCTTATTTCTGGTCATAACCTGCTTAACATCACTTCCTGCCCTCAGCAGGCATCATGAATGCTATTTGGCCTGCTGTATGACATGGGTTTGACACCCCTAGGTTATAGCATCTGACATTCTAGGCCTACAACTCTCCTCTACACCAATCTTCCTCCTCTGCTCTGACGCCTATTTGTTTTCCTAGTCAGGGCAAAGATTGGTCCGCCTCCTACTAATCTTCTGCCTGAGGCACTTACCTCAGTCAGCCTATTAGATGGGCTGGGCCTGCTAAAGAAAAGGGAAGAATCAAGCAAAGTCTTCAAAAAGAAATATTTTTTTTTTCTCCATCAGAGTAGGAGAAGCAAGTGGTTGGGTTTGTTTTTTGTGTGTGGGGACTCACCTTGCTCAACCTTTCTCAAGACTTAGCAGAAATTAGCCCTCTTCAGACATTATAACATTAACTGTGTAGGGAAACATGTGGTGAGAACATCCCAGTACACCCCACTTCAATGCTCCACTACTGCCAACCACAAGCCTGCACTGCAGCCGAGGAAAGAGCTGCTCCCTGTGCTTGAGAACACTGAGCTTCCAGGCAGGAGGAGAAGGCCCATGAAGGACAATTTGCTGAGGCTGCAATCCTGTACACACTTTCCCCGAGAGTAAGCCCCATCGAACGCAACTGGTAGGGGTGTGCTTTTGTGGTGATATTTTTTTCCAACATTTCTTGATTAAAATAGCAAACTGCGGTGTTATGTGTTTTTATTCTACATTCTCAATCCAAGTTCTCATTTTTATTAATTTTAAATGCTTTAAAAGAGTACTAGGCAGATGATATAGGTGATATAGTAACAGCAGATGCAGCCACAGTATTGTTTCTAATTGGAAAAGTAGTCTATTTTAAACACCCAAATGCAGTGTTTTGTGTTTTTATTCAGATATTTCAATCACCAAAAGGCAGTTGTTAACACCCAAAAGGCAGTTTTCAACAACAACAAAAATACCCTTAACAATAGGACTTACTTCTAAATAGACATGTATAGGATTGTGCTCTCAGGCTGTGAACCTGGAATCACCCATGCAGGAGTGGGCGTGCGTAAGAAGGTCAAAACTTCCCTGCCTGCCCTTGGATGAAACGGTGTTCTTTGTGCACAAACTGTCAGGAAGAACAGATAACCCCAAGGCTGAACTGATTTCCAGTGTGCTTTGAGTGGGTTCAGTATAATTCAGAGGAAAAAGCAGTAGAGGTGAAGCCAAGTGTGGTACAGCCTATAAATAGTTAAAATTAGATTCTGGAAGACCAGGGTTCAAGTCCCACCTGTGTGACACTATCATGTGGTTGTGGACAAACATTTGCCTCAACTTCCCATCTATAAAATGGGAATATCAGAATTCAACCTCAAGAGGCTTGTGGTGGGAATGAAAACCAAACCAAAAAAAACCCCACCCTGTAAGTTGCTTTGTAAGTTTCAAAGTGCAGTATAAGGGATAAATAGTGGTGCTAACAGATGCATCAGTGATCTAGGTAAAGACTCAAGTGGCTATTTCAGCAGCCCCTCCCCCCCCATACTATAGTAAAGATAACGCTGGGTGATGGTATGCACTAGTTGCGTCTGACTGGCCTACAGTGCAACCTACTAGTTGCGTCTGACTAGCCTACAGTGCTCTACCTCCCTCTGCAAACTGGGCAATGGTCTGCCATTGGATGTTTTGGAGATGGGAACTTCCAAGGCACCTCCCTCCACAGGACCTACAGAATTAAGGGGCAGCTTCACAAAGGCTCAGTGCATCATCCACATGTGTGTGTGCGTGAACATGCAACAAGCTGATTCTTCATTTAGCTCCGGGTTAGCTCTGCTGGGAATATTTCAAAGCATTTCCCTTTCAGCTTAGCCCGTTCTGACACTGGGCCATGGCAGTGTGGGGGGGTCTCCACGGTGGAGAAGGGGGCTGGGTTTGGAAACAGGGGGCAGCTGGGAGTCGGGATCTCTTAGTTCTCATCGTCTTTGTCTTTGGCGCCATGCTTCAGGATGCGGGTGAACTCCACGTAGTTGAAGTTGCCCTTCTTGTCAATGGGGGCTTCTCGGTACATCTCGTCGACTTCCTCGTCGGTGAACCGGTCGCCCATGGTGGTGAGTAGCTCACGCAAGTGGTCTTCGTGAATGAAACCTGCAGCGGAAAGAAGTGGAAGGGGTGCAGCCATCACTGAAAATATGGGAAGACGGGACGCTAGAAAGGGGGAGAGCTGTGTGGTTGTTTTGCTGGTGAGCACAATCCTAACCAACTTTCCAGCACTGACATAGCCATGCCAATGGGGCATCTACTGCATTCTGCAGTGGAGCAGTAGTCAGAGAGGCCTCTTCAAGTTACCTTGAAGTCAGTTCCTTTACCCCAGAGCTGCATTGCCCTTACCCCGGTGCTGGAAATTTTGTTAGGATTGCACCCATGTCAAGGCGGTAGATGTATTTTTCTTTCTTTCCTGATACAATTTGCTATTGGAAAATGGCTGAGAAATAATCCAACTTATTGCTGCATTCTCAGGAAAGCAGCAGGCTCTGGCGTCACAATGACGGCCCTTCCAGCCATCACTTCCGGTGGGTCCCAGATGGATTGTCATTCTAAAAAGTGGGTCCCGGTGCTAAGAAGTGACCTTCTGAGTGTTCACAGTACTACATGGGTTGTGAGCCTTATAATCACCCTGTGTACTATAGTACTACTCTTCCCATACTGAGTGGGGAAGTTGGCTGGAGTAAACTTGCCCAATTCATAGCTCAGAGCTTAACCCTATCAAACTTTCCAACACTGATGCAGCCTCAAGGTACAGCAACAAACTTTTCCTAACCTTGAGGAGGCCTCCGTTGCCTGCCCAGCTACCTCAGGAGGTAGTACACACTCCATTGGCATAGCTGCATCAGTGCTGGAAAGTAGGATCTGACTGGGCCCTCAGCCTCTAAACCACCATTCTACACCAGCTCTCACACTCACTGGTGTGTTTTGCTTGCCCTATTCATTATCACAGCTTAAGTCAACACAGGGGCCTGGGGCGTTCCTAGGGGGGCCATGCTTGCGGGCACACACGCAGTCTGCCGCCCCTGCCTGTCCCCTGCCTTCACCGCTCCTATGATAGTTTGAGGAATGTTGCACGCCTACAGCCTTGCTTGGTGTGCCATTCCTCCGTGTATTGGAGGTGCCGAACTCCAGGAAGCCACTGGGCTTTGCAGCGCTCCACTCTTCTGATAGGCAGAGGAATCGAGCGTCACAAAACCAATTGGCTTTGGCGTGCTCTGCTCTTCCTATACATGGAGGAATGGAGCGTGGCAAAGCAGAGTGGCTTCCCAGCGCTCCACCCCTCTGATACATGGAGGAATGGTGGGGTGGGGTGCACTGAGTCGCTGCCGCCCCCAACCCTAGTGCCCAGGGCATTTGCCCCCTTTGCTCCCCCCCCAGGTCCACCACCGATTCAACATCTCCTGTTGCAGCAGAATTGATTTGCACAGACTGCACCTGTGGCCTCTTCATCGAAGCAGGCAAAAGCATTGCGGATGACATCTTCTGGATCCGTGCCGTTTAGCTTCTCCCCAAACATGGTGAGGAACATGGTGAAGTTGATGGGTCCAGGTGCTTCACTCATCATGCCCTCCAAATACTCATCGGTAGGATTTTTCCCTGAAAGATGCAGAGAAAGAGAAGGTTATGTTTCAGGGGCCCAGCAGACTCTTTCAACTAAAGCTCATTGCTGAAGCATCCTGACAACATGTGACCTACGGTCTTTTTCTGTGATCAGAGAAAACTGGAACTGTAGTCACCTAAGCAAAACAACAGCAAGACTGTTGGGATGTTTCATTGGGATGAAACAGCCAGAAGGAGGAAGGAAATGCTGCTGCAACTCATAAGAACAGCCCCCCTGGATCAGGCCAAAGGCCCATCTAGTCCAGCTTCCTGTATCTCACAGTGGCCCACCAGATGCCTCGGGGAACACCCAAGACAACTACTGTAGATACTTGCATCTCGTTGCCACACCCCTGCATCCAGCATTCCTAGGTAACCTGCCTCTAAAATAAGGAGGTTGCACTAACCATCATGGCCTGTAGCCTGCAATGGACGTTTCCTCCAGAAATCTGTCCAGCCATTTTTTAAAGGCATCTAGGCCAGATGCCATCACCACCTCCTGTGGCAAGGAGTTCCACAGATTAATTACCTGCTAGGTAGAGAGCTCCTGTTTTCCCCTCTCCCATTACTTGGTAAATTGTAGACACTTGCTGGATGATAGGTGGGAGGAAAGCAGAGGCCAAAGCTGACCCCAGCAGTGACACAAAGGGAAAAAGAGGTTCTTCACACAGTGGGAACTTCAGGGATCAGATGAGTGAGCTCTCAGTAGGTCTGTCCAACCTTGGACGCTATCCCGCCAGTCAACCATCCCCACCATTAGCATTTCTGCAGAGAAGTGGAACTCTTTGCCACAGGAGGTGGTGATGGGATCTGGTCTAGATGCCTTTAAGAGAGGATTGGACAGGTTTCTGGAAGAAAAGTCCATTGTGGGCTATAGGCAATGATGGATTGTGCAACCTCCTTACATTGGTGGTGGGCTACTTCAGAGTACCGGAGGCAAGGGAGTGGCAACAGGATGCAAGCATTTTGTTGCCTTATGCCTCCCTGGAGCACCTGGTGGGCCGCTGTGAGATACAGGCAGCTGGACTAGATGGGCCTTTGGCCTGATCCAGCAGGGCTCTTCTTATGTTCTTAAGCTACAGATTCTGGATTCTGTTGTTTTGTTAATGCCAGGGTTTTTTGGTTTGTTTTTAAAAAGGTCTCTGCCACAGTTGCTTTTAAGCCAGTTCCTGAACTGGCATCCTTAACCTGCAAAATATGAACACTACTTGGCTCCTTTGATTAGGTCTTTGTTAAACTCTACTTGCTAGTGCTGGCTTTGTGTTTGAATCCATGACCTGTCCGAGTAAGGTAGAGCCTAATCCTGTCCATTTCTGCACCATAGCATGCAGTCACGGCAAAAACAGGTTGTGCTGCATGTTATGGTGGAGGGGGCAGGGAATTGGGTGGGTTGGGAGCGGTCAGGGAAAATATATTCCCTTACCTCCTGTTAAACGATCCCCAATTTATTTCCACAGGCCTGAGCCAGCGCTTTGGCTGGCACAAGGTTAAGGAAGGGGGCGTGTTGGGAGGCAAGGAAGGGCAATCTGGTACAGGCCACACATGGCAGGATACGACCCTACCTGCCTCCATTCCACCCACCCCACCACCTTATCCACACTTTCTTGTAGAGCCAGGTCCAGGAGCAGGCCGCCATTGCTGCCACCATTTTGGATGGCAGATCTGAAATGGCTGCTTGTGGCCCACTCCCTGTGATGTCAAGGCTATTTGCTACATTGTAACGCTAGCAACTGGCCCTATAGTACTGAGTTGTCAGACACAGATCTGCCTATGCAAGTGTCATTCCAGTGAGTGGTTCATGGGGTGCTCTCTTCCCTCCCCATGCCACCATTTTTCATCTGGCTCCATTCACAGGATCCAGTTGGCAGACCTCTCGGTTCCAGTAAGAAGCAGAGAAGGTAACACAAGCCCAACACCTGTCCATCCCTCTCAATATCTTGGCTTACTCAGTACCCTTGAATTTGCTTGTTTCCAAGTTCTAGTCAGTAATAAACTGGGTGACAAAACTCCCTAGACGTAAATCTGAAAGATGGGAAGTGATCTCAAGTGTTTACAGCAGCGGTTCTCAACCTGGGGGTCGGGACCCCTTTGGGGGTCGAACAA
>JAJKFI010000043.1:6569675-6581730 GCA_029204185.1 Lerista edwardsae | reverse complement strand
TACTACTACTACTACTACTACTACTACTACTACTACTACTACTACTACTACCAACGTGTACCAGCTCTATAGATTGCCAGATGGAGAGATAAACTTTATTTGTTGTTGTTCAGTCGCTAAGTCGTGTCCGACTCTTCGCGACCCCATGGCCCACAGCACGCCAGGCCTCCCTGTCCTCCACAAACTTTATTTAGGTTATGGTAAAAAAAAAAAGTATGGGAAAAATGGGCTTAGACCTTTAATCACTAGGATGTGTTGATGGGATTCAATTCATCTATGCAAGACTAGAGTATGTCTTGCCATTCCCCAGCAATAACACTATACAGAACTAGAAATGGAGGGGCACACAAAATACATGCAAAAACTAAGCTGGAGAATGGCCAGGAAAGAGTGTTGCATCACTCTTAGCAACAATCTGTACTTCTTCTTACTCTGTACAACAGTGGTTCCCTAACTGTGCAGGGTCGTGAACAAATTTCCGGTGGGTTGTGAAGCACCTAGAGCAGCCATATTGAAAATATAGGAAGATGGAATTCTTGAAACAGGGAGGGCTATGAGGTTGTCTTGCTGGTGTCAAGGTTGTCAAAGATGCTTTGTTCTTTCTGATTCACTTTGCTATTAGAAAATGACTGAGAAATTACCCAATTTATTGCTACCATCTCAGGAAAGCAGCAGGCTCTGGCGTTACAGTGATGGAACTTCCAGCCATGACATCACTTCTTGTGGGTCCTGGACAGGCTGTCATTCTAAAATGGGTCCCAGTGCTAAAAAGTTTGAGAACCACTGCTGTAAAACCTCAGGCACATGATTACAGCACAATCCTATATGCACACCCACTCAGAAGTAAGTCTTATTTAATTCAGTGGGACTTATTCCCCGGGAAGTGTATAGTAAAGGATTGCAGCCTTAGTGCTATATAGATCATTAAAACAATCATTCTTCCATTTCAATGAGAAACTAATCAAATTCAGATGTGTTCACATTTAGTGCCACACTGATTTTGAAGTACAGGGTGTTTTGCTGTAACTGGGAGAGTCTTAGCCCAGGAAATTCTTGATGTGGCCCTGATGCTTCTTTCTGTGCAAACCCAGTTCTTTGCATGGAAATGTTTCTTAGGGGAGGCCTCGCTACACAGGCGCAGATGTTCAACTAAATCTCTTTGCAACTCCAGAGTTTAAAAAAAAAAAACACCACCACCCTCCTTTATATATAAGCCCAGCAGTTACACTGCAAGTTGCTTAGCAAGAAAAGAAAAAAACCCTGTAAGCAACAATGCAAAGCTCAAAGGCCTGCTTGTTAATGCCAGCTAGGAGAGGAGTCCTTTTCCGCAGGCCTCAGGAAGACAGGGGGCGAGATGATTAGTTCAAGGCTGGGATACACCTCCTACTACAAAGAGGATAAACGCCTCTTTGTCCTGCTGCCTGGAGTGGGACTTTACCCAACATTACATTTGTCACCAGCTGCCCTGCTGCCTCCTTTCCATTAACCTTATCACAGAAAAAGTTACCACTGCCTGAAGCCAAGAGCCACTAACTGATGTTCTAGCAACCCTCATAAGCTGTGCTCCAGAGACCTGCAGCCTTGCAACTCTTCTGGGGAAGCTGGCTGGACTTTCACCCACCCCCTTTTAAAAACACACACACTTGCACCAAGGTTCTATCTATACAAACACCTGCTCCTCTTCAGAGTGCTTCTAGAGCCATGCATGTTTGATCAAAGTCACATCTTGATGGTAGGAGGGCATTTTTCCATTAGATCTCGAAAGGACAGTTCTTCAATGGAAAAAAAATACAGTGAGAGACAGCTGAGTTAAAGTTTATGACAATGTCTGATTCTATTGTCCCTGGCTTAAATAAGGACCAATAATTTCTATTATATCTCATTACAGTGTTAATAACAGCGCTAGGAAGATGTTATCGCCTATTACTGCTATTACCCTACCACTTCCACTTAATGCCACCCAACTCCTCATTTTTCTTCTATACTCATGTGTGCATGTGGCTAAGTGCACGCATGCACACATGCACACACACACACTCACAAACGCATCATAATGTAGACCAGTGGTTCTCAAACTTTTTAGCACTGGGACCCACTTTTTAGAATGACAATCTGTACAGGACCCACCAGAGATGATGTAATGGCCGGAAGTGCCATCAGTGTGACACCACAGCCTGCTGCTTTCTCGAGAATGCAGCAATAAGCTGGGTTATTTCTCAGCCATTTTCCAATAGCAAAGTGAATCAGAAAGAGAAAAAGCCCGTTTGCAACACAAGGAAAACAACCACACAGCCCTCCCCCTTCCCAGCACCCCATCTTCCCATATTTTCAATACAGCTGCTCTAGGTGCCTTGTGACCCACCTGAAATTGGCTTGTGACCCATTGATGGGTCCCGACCCATAGTTTGGGAACCACAAGGCCACAAAAGCTTGTACTACAATACATTTATGAGTCTTGAAGGTGTCCTGTGGCTTGGGGCCTAATCCCATCCAACCTCCCAGCACTGATGCAGCAATGGCAACAGGGCATGTGATGCATGTGGTGGTGGTGGTGAGGACAGTTATGGTGGCCTTCTCAAGGTTTGTTCCCTTATCTTAGTGCTACACTGTGCACCGTAAGATTGGATAGGATTGTGCCCTTGGTTCTGTTGCTACTGACTTAACAGAACTACCCTTCTGGAAGCAGTTCCTTTTTCTTGACTGCCTTGATGCCTTGCGCTTCCCAAAGTGCTTTTCTTTCTGCAGCTTTGCCGGTTTTCCTGAATGCCTCTCATTTACTTCAGCACACTTTTTATCCCATCCCAACATAGTAGTATTAAACTGGGGCTTGCCAGTTACATTGGCACAATCAATCAATCAATCAATCAATCAATCAATCAATCAATCAATCAATCAATCAATCAATAGTATTTATTTACCGCTTTTCAACACAAAGTTCACAAAGCAGTTTACAGGCAAATAGTAATAATAAAGTTAAATGGCTCCCTGTCCCCAAAGGGCTCACAATCTAAAAAAATGCAGAACACTACCAGCTACAGCCACTAGAAAAGACACTGTGCAGGGGTGAAGAGGGACAATTACTCTCTCCCTGCTAAGAGGAACACCATTTGAAAAAGTGCCCCTTGCCCAGTTAGCAGGGGTTAGCACAGCACAATTTTGTGTATTGGATGAGATTTTCATAGGTTTTATTGTGCACACAGAATTTTGCAATGGGACATTTTTAGGAGTGAGCTGATAAAACTGTACAAATTTATGAATTCTAAGTTTGAAAATGTGCTCTCTGGGCCCTGAAGAAATGTAAATATTTATTAAATAAATACATAAATATTTAGCATTTCTACATAAATATCTACATAAATATTTAGCATTTATGTAGCACTTTGGCGACTTCACATTATTCCTTACAAATACCTCCGCAAAATATCCCCATATTACAGATGAATGGTGCAGGGGAAACAGAGAGAGTGATTTGCTCAAAGCATTCTTGTGAGTTTGATGTCAATGGGTCCTTCAACTTGACCAATTCTTGCTACCTATTTTTATCCATTGTACAAATTCTGTTGTCAGAAAGTATAAATCTTTAAGGGCCAAAGAAGAGTGTTTAAAAAAAAATGAAAATCAGGTAGCTTAGAGAAACATGAAAGTTTGTTCTACTTTTATTCAAATATGTATTTATTACATTTATATCCTGCCCTTCGTCCATAATAGAATGCAAGCTAGCACAAAATACATGGCGTTCCCAGGAAATCTGCCTATGCAGTTACCAGACCTAGGCTTTCTTCAGTGCAGGTAGGGGACTACGGGCCCAATCCTATCTTACTTTCCAATGCAGATGCAGCCACCAGGCAACCCCAAAGTAAGGGTTCAAATATTCCCTTACCTCCATGACTGCCCCCTCACCACAGGATGCAGCGCACCCCATTGGCATGACTGCATCAGCTCTGGAACGATGGATAGGATTGGGCCCTACATTATCTTCCAGGTCGTACCATGGGCCTTAGTCTTTGCTATGCTGAGGGACAAAAAATCCACTTTGGGTTTTTTATACTACTTCTCATGACATGACCTTAGAATAATTTCTAAGCAATTTCTGCATTTCTGATGCATTTCTGATGCTGATGCTGATTCAGCAATTTCTGGTGCTGTTTAGAGCGTAAAGGATGTTAAATGCCCCCTGGTGGACAAATTAACTGTAGGGCTCAATTCCACGTAAGGTTTTGCTTGCCTTCTTTCTAACTCTCCTTTTTCTTCTCAAAAGCGAACAATTCCTCCTCCCTCTATACCTTACAATCAGGGGTGTAGCCAAAGAAGTGCAGGGGGGTGCAATTGCACTGGGCAACAAGCTTTAGGGGGGGCAACAAAGCTTGAGCTTGACACTAGTAGCCAAAATTGTGAAAACTTTGGTATGTATGAATAATACCATCATGTTATATATAAGTGGAAAGATAATGCAGAATGCAATTAATCAAAGCAGAATGTAATATTTTTACACTATCAAAAGGTATGGCCAAAAAACCCAAGAAAACAACAATACAACAGTGATGTCACTTCCTGTTGTGATGTCACTTCCAGGGCAACATTTTGCCCTTTGCACCAGGCTACACTTTCATTAGGGATGTGGTGGCGCAGCGGGTTAATTCGCTGTTGCTGGGCTTTCCAACTGGAAGGTTGGGAGTTCAAGACTGCGCAACGTTGCTTGTCCCAGCTCCTGCCAACCTAGCAGTTCGAAAGCACCTAAATGCAAGTAGATAAATAGGGACCATTTCGGTGGGAAGGGAACGGCGTTCTGTGTGCTACGGCGTAGAGTCATGCCGGCCACATGACCATGGAAGCTTGTCCTTAGACAAAACGCCGGCTCTACAGGCTTTGAAACAGAGATGAGCACCGCCCCCTACAGTTGGTCACGACTAGACCATTCGCTTGTGGGGAAACCTTTACCTTTACACTTTCATTAGCTACGTCCCTCCTTGCAATTATCTTAAAATAGATGGGGTTCAAAAATGGGTTCCTATAAACTGGCTTCCAGAAGGAGAGCTGACTTGTAACAACAAATCAACAATCAGTTTTATGGCATGAAGGAATGCAACAAGGCTGATCTTGGAACAAGTTTAGGATATACAAGATAAGCAGGATGACAGTCCACAATGGTGATATCCTCTTTTTGTAACCCAATAAAGGGAGATTAGATACAAAGCTGATGAATTAGAGTTCATAATGAGATTTTACACCTACAGAGTTCATCTGCATTGTGTTTAACACTAATTGTCAGCATTTCTCTTGTTAGAAGACAAGCTTGTGGCATTTCCTGTTGTAATTAACTGTTTGCCTCTATGTATGCAAACACACACAAAAAATCCCATTGAGGATTTTGCTTCAGGCATCTGATGCATATATACAATAGACAATGAGAGCTTATACTACAATTAATAAATCTGTTCATCTTTAAGGAGCCACAAAACTCTTTGTTCTAAACTGGTTTCTTGCAGAGCAACAGGAGATGAGATTCCTGTAGTGTCACACTGCATACTTTATCAGAGTTTTGTTAAGCCTCTACAGGCTGGGTTATGTTTTAAAAGTCATATACTAATGGCTGCAGCATCAACTGAAGA
The DNA here is from genome assembly GCA_029204185.1 of Lerista edwardsae. Classification (NCBI taxonomy): domain Eukaryota; kingdom Metazoa; phylum Chordata; class Lepidosauria; order Squamata; family Scincidae; genus Lerista; species Lerista edwardsae. The sequence goes on along the minus strand of JAJKFI010000043.1, from coordinate 6,576,121 downwards.
CCTGAGTGTCTTACTCAGGTCTTACTCATGACTCAAACACAATGTTTGCCAATGGAAGGAGTTCGCCCATGCAAGTCATCAGCCCTGTGCAAAGCAACATGCCATGTAGAATCAACACATGAGGGCATGGAATGAGATGGCCCCCTCTGGCCCATCTCCCAACTATCATCCTATGCGCTGACGTTGTGAACAGAGCCTAGGTTCATACAAGCTGCAGGCATGTAGGCTTTGCACATGCAATTTGTATCCTGTAAAATCCAGGGTTCAAATTGAAGCAGGAACACCTATGCACATAAAGCTGGTATGCATCTGATCCCTGTCTGGAAGGTCAAGGAGTGGGGGTTGGAAACAAAGCCAGTGAGAACGCAATCCTAACCTGGTGTTAGGACAGCATAGTTAGGACAGCAAAGTTTGGCTGGCACAACGAACACCGTAAAGTATATTTGGACCACTCTGAGTCAGAGAGACCAGCACACAGACATGCACCATCCTCACTGATTCTGAGAGTGGTCCAAACGCGCTTTACGGTGGCCCTTGTGCCAGCCAAACTTTGCTGGCCTAACTGTGCCAGCCTAACTCCAGGTTAGGATTGTGCCCTGAATGTGGTCCTATTCCACTTTCACACACTGCTGCGACATGCTATGCCATCTGCACAGGGTTAACATGAGAAGTCAATGAAGTGCATGCAGTGTGTTGTAGTGGTTTGAGTGTTGAACTAGGGAGGTATGGGTCCAAATTCCTACTCAGTCATGGAGCTCACTGGGTGATCTTTCTGCCAGTCAAACCATCTGCCAGTCTAACTTACTTCACAGGTAGGAGAAAAGATACATTGCTCTGAGCTACTTATGGCATAGCGTGGGGGGCCTTAGGGGCTGTTGCGCTGGGCACAAAATTCTTAGGGGTGCAAAACATTCAATTGAAGCCAGGGTAGATGCGCGGAAGCCCCATCTCCAAGGATAACAGAGGCGTTGTCCTTGGAGGCGGAGCTCTTCTGGCCTCAGCGTGCCTCCCCCGGCTTTGGGGGAGGTGTGCCGAGGCTGGGGGAGCTTCAGCACGTCTCCCTGGAAGCCCCGTCTCCAAGAACAACAGAGGCATTGTATTGTCCTTGGAGGCAGGGCTCTCCTGGCCTCGGAGCGCCTCCCCTGGCTTCAAAGCTTCAATGCAGGGTCAATGCAAAGCTTCAATGCAAAGCTTCAATGCAGGGTCTGGAGAACTGAAGCCGAGGGAGATGTGCTGAAGCCCTGCCTCGGTCGCTGATGTCATGACACAAGGCGTCATGACGTCACCGCGTGGGGGCGCAACACGTGCCTGCCCCGGGTGCGGGCAAGGCACACTACGCCCCTGTACAAGGTAGGATATAAATGCAGTAAATAAGAATAAACTTGTGCTACTAGTCACAACTAGATCTCTGCAATCTGGGAATGCAGCTGATTTGTGAAGCTAGTTGTCTAGTTCTAAACATAAGTGCACTGGCAAAGGAGTTTGTAAGTTGGAGCAAGTGCTGGAATTTTGCTGTGAGAAATCATACTCATAGTATAGCAGTAGCACATAAAACTCACCCATGCCACAGCAATGGCTACCCCATGCCTCTGCTCCAGTACAGTCCATCCTTGACAGTAGTCCTTGCATGGCCCCTGGCAGGGGAAGTGGCAGTTAACATTGCCCTAGACTGGCAGAAGCACAGCTCCTCTTGCAGGTTTAGATGCTGCTTTTGTTGCTGTGGTGTTGCTGCAAGCTCTTGTTTTGTGTTGCTATAGTTTATTGTGGAGTCATGGGCCTGTGATGATAGGAATTTGGCCTTTTGCTTATGTGGCCGAGACAAAAATAACCCACAGGGTGCTGCATTGTGCTAAGATTTCATTCTGCAACAAGGCATTGAAATTTGGCATCATCTATGCTAGCAAGCATAGATAAATGAATTGGGGCAGCACATATTCACATACATACCAATTCAACGTAAGTGATTAAAGGGCTGTATCACCCAGATGGCTAGGATAGCAAAAAAGACACCAAAGGAGCAATCCTAATCAACTTTCCCGCACTGGGGTAAGGGCAATGCAGCTCTGGGGTAAGGGAACAAACATTCCCTTACCTTGAAGAGTTCTCCATGACTGCCCCCCCCGAACTGCAGGGTGCAGAACATGCCCTATTGGCACAGCTATGTTAGGGCTGGAAAGTTGGTTTGGATCGCACCCCAACTTGGCCAATTGCTTCTGAGCATCCACCACCATTATTCCCACCTTTATTTTCCTTGTACAAGGTAGTGCTCCTGATGGTTCAAAGATGCGGGTGAGGGAGAAGCACTTTCAGAAGAGCTAGCCAGGGTTGATCTTTGGTTCTTGCTGCCTGGGTGGAAACATTGCCACATCTCTACGTTGGCCTCCTCCTTTTCTGTGTTATTTTGTTCAGCTACTACTTCTTAATTCTTTTCCAGCGGCATGTGGGGAAGGCTAGCAAGAAGTTACCCCTAAGAGCACATGCAAGCTGTATGATCCAATCTCTGGACATGTAAAAGTAGAATGTTTTTTAGACCTTCTGGTGACTGAGACTGTGTACCATATATTGCCCCCTCCTACTTGGTAATGTTTGAGCCTCTTGTCCTCCCACTTCCTGGATGTAATACTGTAAGTAAGTAAAGTTAGTACCAATACTCTAGCCCATTCCTCTCCTCTGCACTTCCTCTTCCACTCCAATCCACTTTTCCCAATCCAGACACTATCAGGAGGAGGAGCAGTTTGAGAAAAGGGGACTGATGAAGGTGCCTGAGACAGCTGCCCCAGTTGGCCTCATGGATGGGTCAGCCTTGGGGAAACTATTTATGGTCATCTCCCACTGCAGAAGAGCCGTACTCACCGTGCCCCACCAGCGCTGACGCCCCGCCCTCTGCGTCACCCGGCCACACCTCCCCATGCCCTGAATTGCTCCATTTAGGAGCAATCTGAGCACAAGGGAGGATGGAGGGCGAAAAGCGTGTGGGTTTTTCTGGGGTTTTCCACCGCGATCGCCTCCCCATGGCACTCTCCCTATATCTCTGCACTGCAGGTCTATACTGCCCTACAGCAAGCCTCCTGTCCCTCCACTACACAATGATGGGAAATGATGTTGTATTTCTCAGGGGGGGCAGGTGGCATGACTTTTGCACTAAGAGAAGTGAGTGGATTTCTTGACAACTGTAAGAATGAGCCAAGGGTTGGGGCTCTGAAGTCCAGAGATGTTTCTGTCCCATTCTTAGCTTGAATTTAGTCTGTCCATTCCTCACTTTCCTTGTGTCTCCATAAACTGATTTTGCTCTCTCCCTTCTGACCTGCTTAGAGACAAAGTGGCACACTAGAGTGGTCCCAGTGATCAAACACTGCCTTGGCCATGGCATACATGACCCCACAAGAAGTGTGGAAGGCCAGCTATGTGGACTGCATAGAGCCCCTCCAACAGGGCTCAGACCTAGAAATGTTTTCAATATTTCTCAGCTTTGGAACATGTATAGTACGAATAAGACATGTACCTTAGAATGCCAGATGCAGGGGAGTGGCAGCAAGATACAAGTATCTGGTTGTCTTTCGTGCTCCCTGAGGCATCTGGTGGGCCACTGTCAGAGACAGGAAGCTGGACTAGATGGGCCTTTGGCCTGATCCAGCGGGACTCTTCTTATGTTATTCAGGCCCAGACTGGGTTGCAAGTTATTATTTACCTCAGAATTTTACCTCAGAAATTTACCTCAGAATGCCAGATACAAGAGAATGGCAACAGGATGCAGGCATCTTGCTGTCTTATGTGCTCCCTGAGGCATCTGGTAGGCCACTGTGAGATACAGGAAGCTGGACTGGATGGGCCCTTGGCCTGATCCAGCAAGGCTTTTCTTATGGTCTTATGTTCTACCTCTGGGCATGAGTAAAATACTTTCCTCTCAGTATTTAATAACCATATAGTGCCCCATCCCAACCAAAATTCTATGTCTGGGATTAATTAGCAGGCCTTCTAGTCAGAGGACATCCTAGAGGCCTCTTTTAAGGGGGCTTCTAGATGGGAGAAGTTTTTTTGGGGGGAGAAGGATGTCAAGCATGTCAATTAGCCATCCAGGGCTTATTGATCATGGTTAGCCCAGGCACATTCCTGAGGCACACTCCCAGCAGGTGCCTCTCCCCCTTTGGGGGCCCTGAGAAGTGACCCCCTTTGCAGCCGCCCCAGCAAAACTGGTCTGGAAAGGGGCTGTGCACGTGCGCTTGGACTGTGGAAGCCACTTCCCCGAGTAACGCACACCTAATCAGTGGCGGGGGGCAGGCAGGGGCAGGCCTCGTTGCCCACCCTCCCCCAGCCCAGCGCCTGGGACATTGGCATCCCCTGCACCCTTCTCAGGTCCACCACTGGGTTAGCCCAGACTTAGGCTACACTCCTATCCACACTTACCTGGGAGTAGGCTCCACTGAGTACAATGAGACTTACTTTGGGAAATCTTATATACACTTAACTGGGAATATGCCCTACTGAACACCATTGAATTGACTCCTGAGTAGACATACAGGATTGCCTTTTTAGGGGGGAAGCAAAGTAGGTGGCACAGTCCAGAGCACAGCCTGCATTCCAAATGCACCCCTCATCTCATCCAAGTAGTACTCTTTCCTTTGTGGTACTGTCCATTTAATCAGGCATAGTGCGTGGGGGGGGGAAGCTGTTGTCCATTATACACATTACAAATGAACACATTTCTGTCCCACCATTCCTTTCAGGAGCTCAAGATAGTTTAGACCAGTGGCTCCCAAATTTTTTCGAATGCGACTCCCTTGACCTAATGGGCCATAGGTGGTTGCACCCCATTAGGGCTACAATCCTACATATTGTATAAGGTGGCAGGTTTTTGGTGAGAATTCCATGGCTCCCCTGGCTGTTCTCCATGGCTCCCCAAGAAGCTATGGATCACAGTTTGCCAACCACTAGCTCAGACTGTTCCTCCCCTCCCATTTCACAACAACCCTTTGAGGTAGGTTAGTCTGAGAGGTAAGGACTGGTCCAATAGTGAGTGTAATAGTCAAGTGGGCATTTGAACCTGGGACATCCCTTCCCCCAGCTCTGAGTCCAACACTCTTTTACCACTAAGCCGCATTTACTTTCTGATGAACATGCTGGTAAAAGTCTTTTTCTGCAAGCAACAGGGCTGAAGTGCTCGTCCTGAAACAACATTCCCAGTTTGAGAATGACCCAGATGAACTGTATAAAATGCAGAAGGAGGCTCTCCTTGAGGCCCTTGCAACTGGTCTTCCTTGCAGACCCCAGGAAAGTATAGCTCTAGTTTCCCTTTGGCTAGAATAGCTCCCCCTGCCTGGCAAGGGTGGGTGGGGGGAAATAATGGAACTTTGTTCCTAAGGATGAACCTTTCAAAAATGAAGAGAGGGTCGTTTCACATGCTAAAGAGCATTTTTTGCAGATGATGCTCCTCTTGAGACTCTAACAACCCTGCTGTACTGGAGCAGGTTAAAAAGTAGCAGATTCGCTCCCTCCCTGCAAACAGATGCATCAAACACAGTGGGAATCCAGAACATGTTATTCTGTCCCAGCCACACCAGTAAACTTTTAATTGTTTTAGTTTTGCACAATCCTAACCTGGAGTTAGGCCAGCAAAGTTTGGCCGGCACAAGGGACACCGTAAAGTATGTTTGGACCATTCTCATAGAGGCCAGCACATAGACTTGCACCATCCTCCCTGACTCCAGGAGTGGTCCAAACAGGGACTCCTATCAGTATTCAGTACAGTGATTTGGGATGTTTGTGGCCAGTTATCACCCATCCTTGCCCCACCCTGTTCACCCTCCTCCCCCTCCCCCACCTTGTTAAAGGGATATCAGAGCTCTTCTTACCTGGGTCAGACAGAAACAGCTAAAGCCCCCCGAGGTTCCTGCAAAGAGATGAAATTAAACTCGCAGTTGGTTTAATCTGCCCAGTTTGGAAAGAGCGGGATCAGATGGCAGAAGCGACCAATGGAAAGGGGAGTTTACCCAAACGGTTCCCTCCCACCCCAAAGGATTTAGCCATACAAGGCAAAAGAATGCTGAGCTGTGCGGGTGACAACAGCCCAGCTGTGGGACGCTGGATCTGGGACTGTGAGAAGAAGAGCCGGGGAGGGAAAGCGCGGATTCTGCCTTATATAGATGAAAGAGCCGGGAAGGAGGGAGGGAAAGGGGGCAGTCAAGCCCCGCGGCGCGAGGAGAAGCCAGCACCGGCGCGGGCAAGAGGAAGGCAGCTTCCTTTATAAGGCGACGAGCCGCGCAGCCGACGCGCTCCTGCGCTGTCCGAGCGCGCAAGAGTAGTTTAAACAAAGGTACAAAAATAAAATGTAAAAAGCCCGCCGGGGGCCTGCTGGGTACTGGCATCGCTGGCATTCTTTCCAACGGACAGTTTGCCCATTTAATAATAATAATAATAATAATAATAATAATAATAATAATAATAATAAT
>JAJKFI010000043.1:6550133-6569665 GCA_029204185.1 Lerista edwardsae | reverse complement strand
ATAATAATAATAATAATAATAATAATAATAATAATAATAATAATAATTTGCCTGTGAACCGCTTTGTGAAAAGCGGTATATAAATACTGTTGTTGATTGATTGTTGCTCGCCTTGGCAATCTAGTTGTTGACTTCCGGCTACTTCCTTGAACTGTGCAGGTTTCGGCCCTCCATCCTACCTCTCGCCCGCTCCGGTTCATTCGGGCACAGTGTTCTGAGAAGCGCCCCCCTTCTGGCCTAAAGGGGTACAGCAGCCCTGGGGAGCGGTTTAGCCCCAGCTCTGCCGTTATTCACTGAAACTTGGGGATGGGGACAAAGACATAACACGAATAATGCTTTGGACAAGGAAGTCGCGATTCTGCTTTTCATTGCCAACTTCCCAGCCATTCAGCGCCTGCCTTATACATAGGGCTCAGGGTGGACGCTGCCTAGAGATGATTGCATACAGAAGAACGAAGAACCCCAATTCACAGCCGAGTCCTAGCCAAATCAACTCAGAGCACAATCCTAACGTGGAGTTAGGCAGGCACAGTTAGGCCAGCAAAATTTGGCTGGCACTAGGGCCACTATGAAGCGTGTTTCGACCACTCTCTGAGTTAGGGAGGATGGCACATGTCTTGTGTGCTGGCCTCTCTGACTCCGAGAGTGATCCAAACATTCTCTACAGTGTCCCTTATGCTGGCCAAACTTGCACTCTCACTCAGAAGATAGTCTCATGGGATTAACTGGGACTCACTCTCAGGAAAGTGTGTATTGGACTGCAGCTGCAGTCTCTAGCCTCTTCTGTTAGAGCCAGGAAAAAACCCCATCTAAGACTCTGGAAAGCCCTTGCCAGTCATTGTGGACAATAGACACCAGCTCAGCAGAAGGCAGTTTCAAACATTCATCTAGGTTTGTTGATTGATTTCATTCCCACTCTTTCTTCCAGGATTTTAGTGCAGTGTATTTGGCTTGCCTCCCCCCCCCCCATTTTATACTCACAACAATCCTGTGAGGGAGGTTTGACTAAGAGATAGTGACTGGTCCAAGGGTCACTCAGTGTACTTCATGGCCAAGGGGGGATTTAAGCTCTGATGTCCTCACTCATTTAGAACACAAGAGGCTGATCTCTCTGGGACAAAGTTGAGTATCCTTGCAGTGGTCCCCCTTTCGGATAGCTTGGCTTGAGAGAATCCAGCTCAAAGCTGAAGGTGTTGGCCATGCCTGATCTAATTAACTTATTTTTAATATTTTAAAACTTAGTATTTTTAAACATGCTTTTCAAGATATTCATGAAAGCACAACATGCACTATTTCTACTTGAACTATATGAAAAACAAAAAAAAGGTCAAGAATAAAATGAGCAACAGCAACTAGTTCCAAAAGCCTTGTGGAATTTTGTTTTTAAGAGCCTGGCGTGGAAGACAAATGATCTTGTTGAGGAAGCACATGTTTAAGGCGGAGTCTTAACCAGCACTGACAGAGCTGTGCCAATGGGGCATGTGCTGCATCCTGCAGTTGGGGATAGTCATGGAGGCCTCTTCAAGGTAAGGCAATGTTTGTTCCCTTACCTTGGAGCTGCATTGCCCTTACCCTGGGGCTGGAAAGTTGGTTAGGATTGCACCCCTAATAGTTTTGGGGCTTTCCCCAAGGTGGCCCTCTTTGAGTCATGTCAATTTTGTAGGAAGGTGGAACGTGCAGCATTGCATTACTAGGAAGTTTTAAAACTCTAGAGCAACCACGTGAGAGTGGGGGAAAACGTACTCTAAAATATTCAAGTCCCAAATTGTCTATTTTTGTTTCACACTGTACCCTGAAAATGAACATAACCAATATTCATACCTTCGTACTCACACAGACACAAGCCCGTTAATAATAGAATGGTTTATTTCAAGAACAGAATGGAGTACGGTGACTACAGTATTGTTGGTCACTCACTCCGACTCCTCCCAACTGGACATTCACAGCTGCAGCCAATTCCCAGTTAGCAAGACCTTGACAATGTCATCAACATCAACCTCTCACCTGGCCAAAATGAGATTCAAGATAAGTAGCTTCTTTCCCAGCCTACTGAGCTCCTCTTTCTCACAGCTGCTGTAAAATACAGCATAGAGTTAGACATACACACCCTTTGATTTTGAATTTGTTCTTCATAATACTCCAGATTTTATATTAGACACAGACAGGATTTACACAAACTGGATATTATAGAAGATGATACAGAAGTGACTTCAAGTTCTGTGTAATTGCTAGCAGAGAAATTAGAAGGAGATTGGAGATGTGAATGTTTAAAAGCTGGTAAATACAATATGCAGGGTCTGGAGAACTGGGCAATGGGTGAGTATGAGCCTTACGGGCAATGTAAATGAACTTGGTTGGCATCACTATCTAATTGGACCATATAATTCAGAAGATCAGGTTCTAAATCCTGATTTCAACTTTTGCCAACTTTTCTATTTGCTCCTGTTCTTGCCCTTGTTAGGTCGTGTCTGACTCTTCGCGACCCCATGGACCACAGCACGCCAGGCCTCCCTGTCCTCCACCAGCTCATTGCTTTGGTGACACTACCTAACCATCTCATCCTCTGCCTCTCCCTTCTCCTTTTGCCTTCAATCTTTCCCAGCATGAGGGTCTTTTCTAAAGAGTCCTTTCTTCTCAGGAGGTGGCCAAAGTATTTGAGCTTCAGCTTCAGTATTTGTCCTTCCAGGGAGCAATCAGGCTTGACTTCCTGTAGGATTAACCGATTCAATCTCCTTGCAGGGGACTCTCAAGAGTCTTCTCCAACTCAAAAGCATCTATTCTTCGCCGCTCTGCTTTTTTTATGGTCCAGCTCTCACATCCATATATTGCGACTGGGAAAACCATAGCTTTGACTATGCGAACCTTTGTTGGAAGGGTGATATCTCGATTTTTTATTAAGTTGTCTAGGTTTGCCACAGCTTTCCTCCCAAGAAGTAAACGTCTTTTAATTTCATGGCTGCAGTCACCATCTGCGGTAATTTCACCATTTCCTTGGAGCCCAGGAAAATAAACTCTGTCACTGCTTTCATTTCTTCCCCTTCTATTTGCCAGGAAGTGATGGGAGTGGTTGCCATGATCTTAGTTTTTTTAATGTTGAACTTCAAGCCCATTTTGGCACTTTCCTCTTTCACTCTCATCAGAAGGTTCTTTAGGTCTTCCTCACTTTCTGCCATTAGAGTAGTATCATCTGCATATCTGAGGTTGTTGGTATTTCTCCCAGCAATCTTGATTCCAGCTTGTGAATCATCCAGGCCAGCCTTTCTCATGATGTACTCGGCATATATGCAGAGTACATCATAAGAAAGCAGGGTGACGGTATACAGCCTTGTCTTATTCCTTTCCCAATTTGAAACCAATCTGTTGTTCCATGTCCAGTTCTAACTGTTGCTTCCTGACCCGCAGTAACTTTATCTCCATAGACATTTGCAGGTGATATAATATTTATCTCCATATTGGGAGAAGCTTCATTTGTTGACTTCTGCTGATCACAATGCTATTACGTATATCACAACCAGCTAGGCTAGTTCCCGAGTAAGAAGAGCATTCTGCCATCAAAATAACTATACCATAGTTAGTATAGTTAGTAGTTAGTGTTCAAATTATGTTTTTAGGTAAAGAATATCAGTGGCTTGTATGCCCTAATATGTATTTCTGTAGGGTGTGTTTGAGGTGGCTCCTGCTAAACTATCATTACGACAGGCAGGGCTCTCTTCTTTTGTTCTCTTTCATAAATTTTTATTGCTTTTTTCCTGTCCAAAGCCTTTCTGCTCCTTCTGTATGTAGAGCCCTTCCCATGACCCAGCTAGGGTGTTGTTTTTTAATTTAACTAAGCCTACAGGAAAGTTTGGCTTTGATGTTTTGGAGAAACAGTTCAGTTCAGAAACAGTTCAGTCCTTCGACATTTCACAAGAGAGGGGCCTTGCACACAGTGCAGTTTTAGGAGCAATATTCCCACTGTGAGAGCACTGGGTTAAGCAAATACTGTAAATTCCTCAGTGCTTTTTATCACTAATGGCTGGATTTGCGATCCTAGCAAAGAGGCTCCCAGGGTAAGGCAGAAGAATACACTATTGTAGAGGCAATGGAGGATGGTACCTTTCTGCCACCTTGTGGCAAATGAACATAGAATGCTGTTGAAAATTCCTTTTGTCCTGATCTAGAAAAGGAGATCCAACAGCAAAAAGGGATTTCTGAGCCTAGTGATTGCAGATTTAATGCACATCCCCATCCATAGTAAGTAGCCCAGTGGTTAAGAAATGGACAGCCTGATCCTATGCCAGGGCAGCACTGGTGGCCCATATGCTACCACAGCTGTTGCAAAAGGGCCATAAAGCACCTCGCTGCCAGCAGGCAAGGAGTGAGGCCAGCGCCAGTTGTTGCTGATGGCAGATAAGGTATTCCTTGTACCTAACTCCATGGATCCCATAGGATCAATGGTTTGTTATCTGCGAATTCACTATCTGTGAGGATTTCCGGGACCCTAACCCTAGCGGAGGAGGAACATGGTGGTGCAGCGGGTTAATTTGCTGTTGCTGGGCTTCCCAACTGGAAGGTTGGGAGTTCAAGACTGAGTGACGGAGTGAGCTCCTGTTGCTTGTCCCAGCTCCTGCCAACCTAGCAGTTCGAAAGCACCTAAATGCAAGTAGATAAATAGGGACCACTTCGGTGGGAAGGTAACGGAGTTCCGTGTGCTACGGTGTAGAGTCATGCCGGTCACATGACCTCGGAAGCTTGTCCTTGGACAAAACGCCGGCTCTACAGGCTTTGAAACGGAGATGAGCACTGCCCCCTACAGTCGGTCACGACTAGACCATTTGGTCGTGGGGAAACCTTTACGTTTAACCCTAGTGGATAATGAGCATTGACTGTACAAACGATTTTTGTTCTCAGAAAGAACCAATGTTTATTAAAGTGATTTATTTCAAAAGTGTGAGTTATTAAAAACAATAACATCTGCTTGATGACATCACTTCTGGCCCCTAGGCCTTGGGGGGGGGCAATATGCTGTTATACAGTGATGTCATGCACCCACTACGCACCACTACATGAGTACCGGTTGCTAGAAGTTGAGCTGGCCCCGCCCACTCAAAGCTGGCCCTGTCGGCTGGTTGGCTCAGCAGCTGCGCATGCGTACTGCACGCCCACAGCCATTGCCTGCACTTTCTGTGAGGAGGCAGGCAGGCAGGCAGGCAGGCAGCGTGGTGGTGGCGGCAGCAGCGGCAGCAGCGGAGCAAGAGGACTGGAGGTGGCAGCAGCAGCAGCGGCAGCAGCAGCAGCAGTGAGGGAGACCTGGGAATAAGGCAGCAAGCGTGAGAAGGTAGGCTGCCTGGGGCTCCCGCTCCCTCCAGCCGCGCAGATCCAGCATCCCGGTTCCTCCTGCAGCCTCCCCCCAGCCCCAGCCCCCACGCGGTCTTTCTTTGGTCGCCCGTTCCCCCTCCTGCTCCTTGCCGGCTCCTTGCATTTCACATTAAAGTTAAATGGCCCCCTGTCCCAAAAGGGCTCACAATCTAGTACTGTCTAGCCTGCTATTTAACCAGGGAACAGTTGAAGCAAAATATGTCTATACACATCTCTAGAAAGCAAAGCAATAGAAGTTAAATCAACACTAACCACAAGCTGAAGTGATTACAAACATGATCACCTCCATGGCAACAACCATGACCTCACTTCTGGCTATGACCTCACTTCCTGTCATGACATCACTTCCGGCTATGGCCTCACTACCTGCCACGACATCACTTCTGGCTTATGACGTCACTTCCGGTGGACGGATCCCGACAAGTGCCAATCAAAAGTGAGTACCTGTTCCTAAATCATTTGGATGACACCACTGCTGTTATACCTAAAAAGAGATTCTGGTACTAAAAAGGTTGGGAACCACTGGTGTATACAATTGAAGGCTTAGCCTATGCATGCTTATGTAGAAATAGGTCCTTCTGCTGTCCAACAACTTACCCTCAGGTAAATTTGCATAAGATTGCAGTCTTACACAGTGATGTCATGCAGGGGGTACGCGGGGGTACGCGAGTACCGGTTTCTAGGATTATGGCTGCCCCCGCCCATTCACCCGCCCACCTGTCGATTCCGCCCCTGCAACGTTTGAATTTCCTGCATGTTTGAGTTGCCTGCACATTCTCAGAGCCAGGCAGGCAGGCAGGCAGCGAGCGGAGCCTTGCCTTGTCACTGAAAAATGAGCTGCTCTGGGGTTTTGGAACAGTTGGGTCACTTTAACATGATGCCAGGCCTCCTTAACATGTTCTGGGGGTGCTGTGGAATACCGTTGCAACTGTTGGGTCAGTTTAAAATTGTCTGAGGCCTCAAAAAGGGTTTTTTTCATGTCACTTCCTGCCACGACCTCACTTCCGGCTTATGACGTCACTTCTGGTGACGTCACTTCATGACGTCACATGCCAATCAAAAGTGAGTACCTGTTCTTAAATCATGTAGATGACACCACTGGTCTTACAATCCAATCCTATGCATATCTATGTAAAGGTTTCCCCATGACCGAATGGTCTAGTCATGACTGACTGTAGGGGGCGGTGCTCATCTCTGTTTCTAAGCCGAAGAGGCAATGTTTGTCCAAGGACAAGCTTCCATGGTAATGTGGCCAGCATGACTATATGCCAAGGTGCACGGAATGCTCTTACTTTCACACCGAAGTGGTACCTATTTATCTACTCACATTTTTACGTGCTTTCGAACTGCTAGTTTGGCAGGAGCTGGGACAGGTGTGACAGGAACAAGTGACAGGAGCTGACTCTGTCGCGTGGTCTTGAACTGCCAACCATTTGCTCAGCACCATTGGTCAGCAAGCTCAGTAGCCATGGTTTAACCCACAGTGCCACCATGTCCCACATATGCATATCTACTCGTAAGTAAATTCCACTGAATTCATTGAGATTTACTTTTAGTTGAGTGTGTATAGAATTGCAGTCTAAATGAAAAGTGAACTACAATGTGTCTCACAGACAGCGCTTGAGAAAGAGGATGGCCCAGACGTCAATATATACCCTGGGACAAATTTCTCAGTTTTCCTGCTACTGAGCCTGATGCTAAAGGCTCTCTGCTAATGTTCTTTGAAAAAAGCTTCAGAGACAACCCCTGGGCGGTGCTGCTGTCGGAAAAGTTCCACAGCCTCAACAGTCCTAGATGTCACCCCTGAGGCTGGTCCAAGCGCCTGCATTGCAAAGTGAGAAGCAGCCTCCCAGGCACCGTTGCCGGTGTCAATCTTCTTCGCCTACCTCCGTCAATCTCGGCCATAGAGTAAATATAACACTAGAGGCGGCATGACGTCATTATCTTGAAGCTTCCGGGGCACACAAATATGGCTGACTCAGATCTTTCCCGCCAAGGAGGATTGCCGCGAATTCACGAATAAAAATCTCCCTGCACGCGTGTAAAAGTTAATTTCAACCTCTTTAATCATGCCTGCGTGTTCTGCATACGGGTGTGCGAATCGCTGAACGAAAAATGGGATTTAATTTCCACGGAAAGATTCATGTGTTCACATTACATCGGTTCAATAAAACTACAATTCACGGAAATAGTCAGTGCATTATTTTTGAAGCTGTGTAATTTCTTGTTGTTCCTAGCAGTCTTATTCACCATTTTCTGACACCCACTGTTAATGGTCTAGAAGGTAAAAAATATATATTTCCCCCCCCCCCGTCCTTTTTCCCCCCTTCCCGTTTACACATTTTTTCCCACCTTCCATTTTCTACTGTAATATTTTCGAACTTCTGAACATTAACAGAATTTGTTTTATGGGGGGGGGTGAGTGTAGACGTTTAAAAAAAAACTCTTAATAGTCTAGAAGTGAAAAAGAATTACTCTCCTATTGACAACTAGTTGTGTTATACATTGAGAGATTTTAATGTAATTTTCCTACATATTTATCTAATTTTTGCCCACCCTCCCCTTTTTTTCTTTCCTTCCCGTTCACACTTTATTTTTGCTTGTGTATATTTCAATAAAGTCTGTCAAAATAGTGCAATCTGAGTTTAAAAAAGACAGCATTTCGTCCGGTACGTTCAGTAACATAATTGTTGTTGTTGTTCAGTCGCTAAGTCGTGTCCGACTCTTCGCGACCCCATGGACCACAGCACGCCAGGCCTCCCTGTCCTCCACTAGCTTCCTGAGTTCGCCCAATTTCATATTCATTGCTTCGGTGACACTATCTAACCATCTCATCCTCTGTCGCCCCCTTCTCCTTTTGCCTTCAATCTTTCCCAGCATGAGGGTCTTTTCTAAAGAGTCCTCTCTTCTCATCAGGTGGCCAAAGTATTGGAGCTTCAGCTTCAGCATTTGTCCTTCCAGGGAGCAATCAGGCTTGACCTCCTGGAGAATTGACCGATTGGATCTCTTTGCAGTCCAGGGGACTCTCAAGAGTCTTCTCCAACACCATAATTCAAAAGCATCGATTCTTCGACGCTCTGCCTTTCTTATGGTCCAGCTCTCACAGCCATACATGGCTACTGGGAAAACCATCGCTTTGACCATGCGGACCTTTGTTGGCAGGGTGATGTCTCGGCTTTTGATTAAGCTATCTAGGTTCACCATAGCTTTCTTCCCAAGAAGTAAACGTCTTTTAATTTCATGGCTGCAGTCACCATCTGCGGTGATCTTGGAGCCCAGGAAAATAAAGTCTGTCACTGCTTCCATTTCTTCCCCTTCTATTTGCCAGGAAGTGATGGGAGTGGTTGCCATGATCTTAGTCTTTTTAATGTTGAGCTTCAAACCAATTTTGGCACTTTCCTCTTTCACCCTCATCAAAAGGTTCTTTAGGTCTTCCTCACTTTCTGCCAGTAGAGTGGTATCGTCTGCATATCGGAGGTTGTTGATGTTTCTCCCAGCAATCTTGATTCCAGCTTGTGAGTCATCCAGCCCTGCCTTCCTCATGATGTACTCTGCGTATAAGTTAAATAAGCAGGGTGACAATATACAGCCTTGTCGTACTCCTTTCCCAATTTTAAACCAGTCGGTTGTTCCATGTCCAGTTCTAACTGTTGCTTCCTGACCCGCATAAAGGTTTCTCAGAAGGCAGATCAGGTGGTCTGGAACTCCCATCTCTTCAAGAACTTGCCACAGTTTGTTGTGATCCACACAGTCAAAGGCTTTAGCATAATCAATGAAGCAGAGGTAGATGTTTTTCTGGAACTCTCTTGCTTTCTCCATGATCCAGCGAAGGTTGGCAATTTGATCTCTAGTTCCTCTGCCTCTTCGGAAACCAGCTTGTACATCTGGTAGTTCTCGATTCACATACTGCTGAAGCCGAGCTTGTAGGATTTTGAGCATGACCTTGCTAGCATGTGAAATGAGTGCAATGGTGCGGTAATTTGAGCAATCTTTGGCATTGCCCTTCTTTGGGATTGGAATGTAAACTGATCTTTTCCAGTCTTGTGGCCACTGTTGGGTTTTCCAAATTTGCTGGCATATGGAGAGCAGCACTTGGACAGCATCATCTTTTAAGATTTTGAGTAATTCCGCTGGAATGCTGTCACCTCCACTAGCTTTGTTGTTAGTGAGGCTTTCTAAAGCCCACTTGACTTCACTCTCCAGGATGTCAGGTTCGAGCTCAGTGACTGTACCACTGTGGTTATCAGCAACATTGAGATCGGCCTTATAGAGTTCCTCTGTGTATTCTTGCCACCTCTTCTGAATCTCATCTGCTTCTGTTAGGTCCCTGCCACTTTTGTCCTTTATTGTGCCTACCTTAGCATGAAATTGTCCTTTGACATCTCCAATTTTCTTGAAAAGATCTCTAGTCCTCCCCATTCTGTTGTTTTCCTCTATTTCTTTGCATTGCTCATTCAGAAAGGCCTTCCTATCTCTCCTTGCTGTTCTCTGGAAATCTGCATTCAGTTGGGTATATCTTTTCCTTTCTCCCTTGCTTTTGGCTTCTCTCCTTTCCTCAGCTATTTGTAAAGCCTCGTCAGACAGCCACTTTGCCTTCTTGCATTTCTTCCTCTTTGGGATGGTTTTAGTTGCTGCCTCCTGTACGATGTTACAGACCTCCGTCCAAAGTTCTTCAGGCACTCTGTCTACCAAATCTAAGCCCCTAAATCTATTTGTCACCTCCGCTGTATATTCGTAGGGGATCTGATTTAGGTCATACGTGGAGGGCCTAGCGGTTTTCCCTACTTTTTTCAGTTTAAGCCTGAATTTGGCAAGAAGAAGCTGATGATCTGAGCCACAGTCAGCTCCAGGTCTTGTTTTGACTGCCTGTATGGAACTTTTCCATCTTTGGCTGCAAAGAATGTAATCAATCTGATTTCGATGTAGACCGTCTGGTGAAGTCCATGTGTACAGTCGCCGTTTGTGTTGCTGGAAAAGGGTGTTTGCTATGACTAATGTGTTCTCCTGACAGAACTCTATCAGTCTTTGCCCTGCTTCATTTTGTTCTCCAAGACCAAACTTGCCTGTTATTCCTCTTACCTCTTGACTGCCTACTTTAGCATTCCAATCCCCTATGATGAGAAGGACATCTTTTTTGGGTGTTAATTCTAGAAGCTGTTCTAGGTCTTCATAGAAGCGGTCAACTTCTTCCTCATCAGCACCAGTGGTTGGGGCGTAGACTTGGATTAGTGTGATGTTGAAAGGTTTGCCTTGGATCCGAATGGAAATCATTCTATCATTTTTGAGGTTATACCCCAGTACTGCTGTTCTCACTCTCTTGTTCACGATGAAGGCTACTCCATTTCTTCTAAGGGATTCCTGCCCACAGTAGCAAATATAATGGTCATCTGAATTAAATTCTCCCATTCCTGTCCACTTTAGTTCACTAACTCCCAGGATGTCGATGTTCAGCCTTGACATCTCACATTTGACCACATCTAGCTTGCCTTGATTCATAGATCTGACGTTCCAGGTTCCTATGTAGTATTGTTCTTTGCAGCATCGCACTTTCCTTTCACTTCCAGACACATCCACAGCTGAGCTTCCTTTCAGTTTTGGCCCAGCTACTTCACTCTTTCTGGAGCTACTAGTACTTGTGTTCTGCTCTTCCCCAGTAGCATAATGGACACCTTCCGACCTGAGGGTCTCATCTTCCAGTGTCATATCGTTTAGCCTTTTTGTTCTGTAATCCATGGGGTTTTCTTGGCAAGAGTACTGGAGTGGGTTGCCACTTCCTTCTCCAGCGGACCACGTTTAGTCAGAACTCTCTGCTGTGACCTGTCCATCTTGGGTAGCCCTACATGGCATAGCTCACAGCTTCATTGAGCTACTCAAGCCCCTTCGCCACGACAAGGCAGTGATCCATGAAAGGGCAGTAACATAATTACGCGGAATTAAACCTTGTAAGTGCATATTAAATCATAATAAGGTTACCAGTGATGTTTCTCCACGATCACACGTTTTTATTTTCGCAAGTTTTTACTTCAGGAGTAAACGATTCAGTCCTAAACACTATGCGCAAACCAATCTGAAATGCTTGGAATCAGCATTGTTTTGAGTCACCAAACATGGCTGCTAAGCCCGCCCCCTGGCTTCATTTGGTTCCCATTGATTCTTATGGGCATTGATTCTCGGCCATGGAGTTACTAATACCTCCATGATCTCGGCTCAATAAGCGCAACGTGATCTTGTCCTCTTCCCGCTCCGTAGTCCTCGCTGATCACATGACAGGAGTCGCGCGGCGATTGGCTGAGCCGCAGGGCCCGGCGCTCACGTGGGCGTGCGGGTGGCTTCCTTGCCGTGACCGCGGGGCGAGCTGAGTTTGGGGCCTGCTGGGGGACGATGAGCGGCGGCCGGCGCAAGGAGGAGCCGACGTCGCATCCGCACTCGCAGCAGCACGTGTTGGCCAACGGCGGCGGCGGGGGCGGCGTGTTGCGGGGCTCGCTGTGGAGCAAAGCGCTGCGGAGCGACTCCGCCTGGGAGGACAAGGTGAGGCCTGGCCGGGACCGCTGAGCTCGGGCTCTGCGGACGGGCAGCGCGTGGTTCGGTCCTGGCAGTCAAGGACTGGGGGCGGCTTGGCCGGGAAGGAGCAGGAGAGGTGGTGGTCGCCCCAGGGTGGCCGTCGAAGCGCTGTCAGTTGTCTCAATAGTTGTAAGTACAAAACAGGGTGTGCGTATGTGTTTTAAAAACACGCACAAATATGCGTGTGACTCTCAAAAACTTCTACTTCGGGGTGACCTTCTTTGGTGCATAGAGAGCCAGGATAGTGCGGTGGTTCTGGAGCTGAACTTGGACCTGGGCAATCCAGGGTCAAATCCTTGCTCAGCTGTAAAGCTTCTTGGGTGACCTTGGGCCAGTCACTATCTCTCAGCCTAATCCACTTCGCAGGGTTGTTGTGAAAACAAAAGGAGACTGTGTACACCACCATGAGCTCCTTGGAGGCAGGGCGGTATAAAAATGTGAAAAATAAATAAAATTAAACAAATGCATGGTTTGAGTACCTTGTGCTGTGGCTTTGATTGGGGACCATATAATGTAGCCTTCAAGAATTATGCAGGGTGCTTTCAGGGCTGGAGGGAAAGAAGATGTGAAGTGTGTACCACCAGTGTCTGATGTCTGTTTGAGAAAAATAAAGATAAGAAAGAAATGTGTTGGTGCCTAGGACATAAGAAGAGCCCCACTGGATCAGGCCAAAGGCCCATCTAGACCAGCTTCCAGTATCCCACAGTGGCCCACCAGGTGCCTAAGGGAGTTCAGTAGTCAACAAGATGCTTGCAGCCGGTTGCCACCATTCTGAAGTAGCCTACTATTAATATAATGTAAGGAAGTTGCCCAACCCCTCATGGCCTATAGCCCACAATGGACTTTTCCTCCAGAAATCCATCCAGTCCCTTTTTAAAGACATCTAGGCCAGATGCCATCACCACCTCCTGTGGCAAGGAGTTCCATAGCTTAATTACCCACTGGGTAAAAACAGTATTTCCTTTTATCTGTTTTAAGTCTCCCAACACTCAATTTCAGTAGATGCTCCCTGGTTCTGGTATTGTGAGAGAGGGAAAAGAACATTGCTCTTATTGACTCTATCCCTTTCGTGCATAATTTTTATGTCTCAATCATGTCTCTCCTCAGGCGCCTTTTTTCTGAAAAAACTGAAGAGACTGAAGAGCCCCAAACGCTGCAGTCTTTCTTCATAAGGGAGGTGCTCCAGCCCCGTAATAATTTTTGTCACTCTCTTCTGCATCTTTTCTGCATAGCTCCACTATGTCTTTTTTGAGATGTGGTGACCAGAACTGTACGCAATACTCTAGATGTGGCCTTACCATTGATTTGTACATTGGTATAATAATTTTGGCTGTTTTATTTTCAACCCCTTTTTTAATTACCCCAAGCATGGAATTGGCCTTCTTAATTTCTGCTGCACACTGGGTCGACACCTTCATTGAGTTGTTCACCAACATCCCAAGATCTCTCTCCTGAACTGTCACAGACAGCTCAGAACCCATTAGCCTATAAGTGAAGTTCTGATTTTTTTGCCCCAATGTGCATCACTTTATTCTTGTGTACGTTGAAACGCATCTGCCATTTTGCTGCCCATTCCCCCAACTTGGAGAGGTCCTTCTGGAGCTCTTCACAATCCCTTCTGGTTTTCACCACCCGGAAAAGTTTTGTGTCATCTGCAAACTTGGCCACCTCGCTACTTATGCCAGTCTCCGGGTCATTTATGAACAAGTTGAAAAGCACAAGAGAGGTGAAAAGTGAAAATTTCTCCATTGTGAAAATTTCCCATTGACCCCCACTCTGTGTTTCCTGGCCCTCAACCAATTCTGAATCCATAAGAGGACCTGCCCTCCTATTCCCTGACTGTGAAGTTTCCTCAGAAGCCTTTGGTGGGGAACTGTATCAAACGCCTTCTTAAAAACCAGATATATGATATCCATAGGTTCACCCACATCCACGTGCCTGTTGACCTTTTCAAAGAATTCTAAAAGGTTTGTGAGGCACGAAGACTTGCTCATTTGTGTATGGAGGAGAGTACTACGATATGATAGTTTTCCCTGATCTGTACCTTACCTAGCCCACACTGATTTTACCATTTTGGCATCACTCTGTATCAGTAACACGGGATTTATACTTGTTTCTGATCATATGAGTGATTACAGTCAGGACTGGAAAATGCAAACTTCTTAGTCAATCCAGGTTCTTGACTGTGAAAGCCAATATGGTGTAATGGGTAGTGTGTTGCACCTGGATGTCAAAATCAAAGATTCAAATCTCTGCTTGATTTGTAGTTCATTGGTGGCTTTCTTAGGCTGATAGCATAACTTACCCAAATCAACTTCACAAGGTAACTACACTAACAGTCTTTTCTGAGCTCCTCGAAGGAACAGTTGGACATGGGTATTTTAAAAAATGAGCATTTGTTTGCTGACACCAAAGCATTGAATGTGCAAGTTCTCTGCCCTGTACTGTGCAGGATGGCATGTTGGAATTTGAAATGTGGTTCCAGCTCTGATTGCAGTAGTTCTGGTTCTCACGCTTTTCTTATTTTTCTAGAGGAATAATAGAACGTTTTCACAATCCAT
This sequence comes from Lerista edwardsae, assembly GCA_029204185.1. NCBI lineage: Eukaryota > Metazoa > Chordata > Lepidosauria > Squamata > Scincidae > Lerista > Lerista edwardsae. The sequence continues at coordinate 6,555,185 of JAJKFI010000043.1, read as the reverse complement.
TTGAAGACAGTGGTTTGGGAATCCTCAGAGGCCAGACTTACTCCTGTTCTCACATGAATTATTCTGCCAGACATGTCCTATACAAATTCTGGGTCCATATGAGCTTTAACCTTGTCTCTTCTCTACAGGATGAATTTCTAGATGTTATTTACTGGTTCCGGCAGATCATTGCAGTTATTTTGGGAGTGATCTGGGGCATTGTTCCACTGAAGGGATTTGTGGGCATTGCAATGTAAGTTTTTGGTTGTTGTTTTTTACTGTTGAAGAGTTAGCAAAGTTGAAGGCTAAATGGGTGATGGCAAGGTGATGAAAGCACTGCTATAGTTCACCTCAGGTCAAGTCACAACTGACCTCTGGGCCTTGACTCACCTGTTGAAAACCATGTGCCTTAAGAAAAGAATAGACATTCAGATGTCTAAAATAGTTGCCTAGGAATTCAAGATACTTCAGTTTTGTGCATGGGTGGTACCTGAATTCTGGTCCCTTTAGAAAGTTAGGTTTGTGTCCAACTCATAAGAGTGCTTATTGCAATTAATAAGCAAAGCACCATGTAGTGTTTGTATGTGTCCTTATTCTTAGCCAATTCTTAAAAGCTTTTAATGTTTAAAAAAGCATCTGTTCAGGGAATCTCTTTTCCTACATGATCTGGCAGCTGTGTGAAGAAAAAGAAAACCTCTGGTATAAAATATGCCCAGTCATGTTCAGGAAGGATGTGGCAGTAAATTTTTAGTTCATAACTTGTGTTCAGTTTTTTAAAGTGTTTTGTATTTAATTGTGAGTAGCCTTGGTAGTTCCTTTAGTGGGACTAAAAGTTGGTCTAAAGAATAACGCCATGATGGCAAGTAACCTCCCTGCTGTGTGTAGTAGTCATGAGATCGGTCGAACCCTTTCCCTCAAGCAGTGGCCGGGGAGGTGGCAGGGTGGCCAAAGACTCCCTGTGCCTGCCACCCCTGGGTGTTCCACCCAGGTGTTATATCTTCTCATGTGCTTGGAGAAAGCACTAGAGGAGGATGGCAGGGCCTTACTTGCTCCAGCTCAGCTGCTTCTTTTAAAGCGGCAAGCAAGAAACTGCTGAGAGTGGCAGGGGAATGGAGGTGTGCATTACTTGCAGAGTGGGTGGTAGTACACGGGATAGAATCTGGGGCGGGAATTAAGATGGCAGATTAGCGTGGACCTACCCACAATTAAATAACATTACTTTGTTGAGCTGAGAGGAGGAATATCCTAGGTCTCTGCTTTTGTTACTCAAAGCTTAATTTATTTATTTTTTTAAAAAATTCCTACCTACATGTTTAACAACAATTAGCCTGAAATATTATGTATTTAGAAGTATACTTGTTGCAAGGTGAGGCGGCAAGTTTGTTTGGCAGCATGGAAGAAATAGGGCTGACCATGGGCCACTGTCCATTAGGAATTTCTGCTCTGACTGTCACGCTAAGATGAATGTGACCTGGATAATGGTACAGCGATGAACTTGAGTATCTCATGTTCATTTCAATTAGACTTTCACAGGAGAACATTTTGAGGAATTATGGTTCTTTCTGGTGCAATGTGGCTGAAATATTTGATATTTTGACATTGTAATTTGAACATGATGATGTCTGATATTTCTTCTTTCTTCCCAGATTCTGCCTCATAAATGCTGGAGTCCTGTACCTCTATTTTAGCAGCTTCCAGCAAATAGATGAAGAGGAGTATGGTGGAACATGGGAGCTAACAAAGGAGGGATTCGTGACATCTTTTGCATTGTTCTTGGTAAATTGGTGCGATGTGTCGTAGATTGTGGGCTCATTGGCTTTATTATAAAATGAAAGAGAGGTCATCACTGCCAAAGCTTAATTCTTTAACCTAGTAGGAAAGGAGACAGAATAGAGGCATGGCAACATATTATATATTTTATATTAAAATATAATCTGCATCACAAGATCACAGTTGATTAGAGTGGCATATGTTTTCCTTAGCTAAGATTTAAGAGGCCAAGTTATATGTTTGGTATTGTGTCCTGTTTAAAGGACTGCAGTACGGATCAGGAAGTTTCCAATTTGAACCTCACTTTTGTCACAAATTCCATATGTGGTTTTAGGTGAGCAGCTGCCTCTTAGCTTCAGCTCTCTATCTGCAATATGCCAGGGATACCACTAACACTGCTTACAAGGTCGTTGTAAAAATTATACATTTGAAGTGCTTTGAACCCTTGGAAATGCTTTACAAATGCTGCTTATTAATAGCCAGTAGTAAAACTAAACTTTTACTAGCCTGTGCTACTACAAGGCTGAGGTGTTGCATCCTCCCCCACAAATCCCCTTGCCTCCACATATAAAAACAGGAAGAAAACGAGACTCAGTTTTCTACATTACAGGGTGTTTTTCCCTTGGAGGAACATTTGGAAGTGCTGCCCTTGATCCGCAGCCCCAAACAGTACAGGACAAGAAAAGTGTTGGCACTGGGCTCTAGTGAATATATAAATTAGCTCCAACACTAGTGGTAGAAGGAGGCAAAGCAGAAACTTTCTAGAATTTTATGTATTTAGTCGTTTCAACCACATTACCCACTGGTTTTGGATGGTACAATGGGTGCCATCTAGAGTAATGCTTCCATGAACAAAAGTTCTTTCTGCAGATAGAGCATTCTGTTCTTGCCAAAGGCTGCTTTGCACAAACAGAATCTTTCCATTTTTGGAAGGAGCTGCTGTGGATGATACTCAGTTTCCACTCATTGTTTCCATCCAGAACCCATGGAAAGGGTGGCTGAAATGTCCAAAAGTTTCTCTTTGCCTCCTTTTACCATTAGAGTTGGAGCTATGCCTTTAACCACCACTTCCTGGTCCATATCATTTAATTTCTGGTGCACTCCCAGTAGCCATGCTCACTGTATGCCCAAGAAACAGCAGACAGATAATGGATGAGAAGCCTCCATCTCCTTGCCACCTTCACAAAAGCTGTTCATAACAGTCAAAATTACTGAATACGTTTCTTTCTGGATTCTGACTACGGTAGCCCTTGCTTTTAGCTTTTTGAATGCTTATGCATTCAGAAATTGGTGGGCAGTGTAAGGACAAGGATTTAACTCAAATTCTGAATTGTTTGGTCAACCTCTCTGCTGATGATTCCCTCCTGTTTTCTGCTCCTTTCCAGGTCGTCTGGATAATCTTCTACACTGCCATCCATTATGATTGACCAAGTTGGCCAAATCCATTGTCTTAATATACCGAAGAACACTTTAAGATGCAGCCTCTGGTGGACTGGGGGGAGGTAAAATAAGCCAGCTTTTTCTACCCATGATCCAAGGAGATTGGACAGACATCATGGCACCTGAGAAGAGAAGTTGAGTCTGTCCTATTTAAAAACAGAGTGTTGCTTTTCCAGAACTTGGAAAAAAGAAGCCATTGCAATATTTGTAAACAATACAAGGCTGTTCAACCACTGAACACTTTCTATGACTATCCAGTATGACAGCAACGAATCTCTAAGGATAAACCTATCAATCAGTTTGTGCCCATTACTTTGCCATCTTTGAGGTCTGTTCAATTTGTGACTTGTCTTCCATTTGTTGAACACACACTTTTAAAAAGCTAGCCATCATGAGGCACTTGACAGGAGTGGAGCTCTACTGAATTTATTAACGAACACAGCTTGATGGTTGTCCTCGGCTTGTTTTAAGAAAATTAAACATCTGATTCATGTTTAAATGATTGTATTAAGTATTAATGTCTTTAACTGATTCATTGAGGGTTTCTTAAATTTTGGTTGATTAGCAGTGCTATAACCAGAATCTTCAGTTTATATACTAAAACTAGGATTTTTAACACCTTACTGATGGGTTTACTTGGCTTGGTGGTTGAACTTTTTAAAAAAATAGTCACCATGGTTTAGGAACACCTTAATGATTCATTTAGCCAACTATGTTCTCAGAGCCTACCTCAGAGTTCAGTGGTCTAAATGCACAAAATTAATTCAAGACGTATTTCAGAACTCAATTACTTTGGGGTCTTTACATGTTTTTGAAGTTCAAACACAACTCAAACTTTTCACTTTTTAATGAAACATAGATTAAGGCAGCTAATGTACATGAATAACTTTCACAGTTGGAGTTGATTGACCTATGGTTCTGATTTTTGTGATTATCAAAGGTATTAATAATAAAGGCATTGGTGACTGTACACTAGGCTATGTAGGATTCTTATTATATATTATCTAAAAGCCATTGGCCTCTTGGAATGGACCGATCTTATTTAAGTTTAGTGAGAAGAGATAGGAGTTTTGCACTAAAACTGCCTTATGATGAGAACCTGTCTTAACAAATGGTGGATGAATTCCTGCATTGCTTCATCTTCTTGCTCCTCTAAGTCCTACTTTTGCACATGACCAAGATAGCTTTCTAGATGCTCACTTTAAACATGTCTAACTTTTCCCCCCTCTCCATGATCACTTCTAACTTCAGAAAGGAATTTGCCCTAGGACAGGAGAGATGCACATTATCAGTGCTCTTGCAGGTTCTTGTTGCCAATTTAGTGAACAGAGTCGTTTTCAGGTGTGTGGATTAATCTCTAACTCGCTCCATATCAATTGAAGCACCATTTTCCTCTCTAAGGAACTTGATCTGTTGATCTTTATGTTGCATTTCTCAATAATTTGATTTTGTTTACTCAAAGCTTCAGTCACCCACCGGATAGAGTAAATCATTTTATACATGAAAGTTCTGTAATAAATATCACATGGTTATGAAGCTAGTATGGCATTTTCATTTGCTCTTGTACCCTTTTGTATTTCAAACAATGGTATTAAGACTTAAGGCCTGACTTATTCATTAAGCCAGGATTAAGAGACATGTTGCCATTACTCTTTGAAGACTAAGAAAATAAAACCCTCATATTCAAAGCACTTTTCTCTGGAGGCAGTGGCTTGGATCCTAAGAATCATGAATGAAGTTCCATTTGTGGAACAGGGTTTTCCCACTCCATCCTTGCCCAGAATCTGCTCCAGAGTGCTAGGGACCGTCAACAAGGTAGTCCAGCGCACTTACCATATCAAATCAAAAGAATTCAAACGAAAG
>JAJKFI010000043.1:6488328-6549733 GCA_029204185.1 Lerista edwardsae | reverse complement strand
GGGGTGGGATAGCGCTGAAGTAGTACTTGGAGAAGTGAGGGAGGCAGTAGCGTAAGCCGGAGGGGGCAGTTCTACTGTAAGTACTGCAGGTGCTTTAATGCACCATGTAAGTGGGTGAGGGGCCACTCATGGTTGGAGCCATTCTGGGCAGCAGTGGTAACATGAAGGCACTTGCCATTTGGTGAGCACCTGCACGTTGCTGTCATTGCCCAGAATGGCTCCAACTGAGTGGGGGGGGGCGCTTACACAATGTGTTGCACTACTGGGCAAAGAGAATACTCAAATGAGCTTCCTGCTATGGAACTCTCCAAGTCTTAAAAATGGCCAGTAACACAAGTGAAGTGGGAAAGACATCTTGAGAACAAACAATGCCATAACTTCAAAAGCTAGTTGGGCTGATGTTTATAACCATTAAAAGCAAAGCTCCAAAGTGGCTTCTTACTCCATTTGCCTGCCATGGTGTCAAAGAAAAGCCAGGAGTGCCTGGAAGGGCTGCCTGGAACAAATGCCACATAGTGGCTGCTCTCTCTGCAGAGAATTGCGAACAGCTCCAGGGTGTGCTGGTTGTGCAAAGTGCTGATGGGCTTCCATTCTCTGCAGGAATGCTTCAGTTTCGGCTGATGAGAATGTACCTGAAGGAAGAGGTGCGAGCATGTCAGAAAACCACCAAGTTCTATTTTTTCTTGTGGTTTTTTTTTCCCCCTAGGGAAGCAGCAATTATGAGCCTGTTTGTATAATATTTAATAATAATAATAATAATAATACATTTATTTATATACCGCCTTTCTTAAGATCACTAGATTTCTCTAATGATTGAACTCAAGGCGGTTTACATAGGCAGACTTTCTCACAAACCCAAAGGTTTTTACAATTTACAGAATGTTCTATCTTCCAAGAACAACACTCCTACAGATCTTTCTTTCTGGATTTAGCCTTCTTTCTTTAGCCACCCGTCTGTCGTCTGCTGGCTGATGAGGCTTCCCTGCTGCCACCAGAGATGCAGCTGATTTCAGCACACCTCCCACGAGGCAGCTGAAACTCAGCTTGTAATCAGCCGCAGTTTCCAAGGTCTGCTGCTGCAGAGACTTCCGGCAGTCCCGAGCTCACGACCTTGAGATCTTCAGGTGTTATCTTCGGGCAAACGGAGGCATTAACCCTAAATCTTCGGCTAAATTTATACACTGCCTTTTAAAATAAAATGTTTCCACAGTTGCATGCAAGCAAATGGCACCGTGTATATCTCCTACCTAATGCATGTCACTCTGGAGTATATCTAAGGGAAAGGAGGTGGCATCTTATCACTTCAAATTCATGTGATCCACCTGTATGTTACTTTATTTATTTTTCACATTTTAATACCACCCTTCCTCCAAGGAGCTCAGGATGATGTACATGGTTCCTCCCCTCCTTTTGTCTTCTCAACAACCCTACATAGCCTTCTCAACAACCCGGTGAGGTAGGTGAGGCTGAGAGGTAGTGAATGGACCAAGGTCACCCAGGAAGCATCATGGCTGAATGGGGTTTGGCACCTGGATCTTTCACGTCTTGTCTAAGTTCAGCTTCTGAACCACTACACCATCCTGGCTCTCACCTTCACTGTAATCCTTGCTGGTCTATATCAGTGTTATTCAAACTGTGGGGTGGGACCCACTTGTCACGACCTGATGTCAGGTGGGTCAGAGAAAGCTGGGAGCAGCCATCCTGGAAACTGCAGACCTTACTCTTGTTATATTCCTTTTGTGAGTATTAACAGTTTGAATTGCTGAAAACCTCAAGTGAGTTTTTTTTAAATTGTTTTTAGTTCAGTGCTTTTACATATTTTGACCTAATTTTGCTTTATGTCAGGGATGTTTCATGGTTGTACAATTGCTACAGTCCAAGAATGCCAATTTGCATGTCAGGAGTGTCATTTTATTATATTACAATGACTACTTCCTGCTTGATGATGTCACTTCCTGCCACAACGTCACTTCCAGGTTAATGACATCACTTCGGGTGGGTCCTGACATGAGTGCCATTCTAAAAAGTGGGTACTGGTTTAAAAAGTTTGAATATCACTGGTCTATGTGATTGATAGCATTCAATACTATCTCAGGTGGCTTTCCATTAACAGTAGAGGGATTCCACCCCAACAGGTACTTCCTTTTGCTTGCAGCACTTCCTGCTTCCAGCGCTGACTGGGTGCTGCATCACTGTGCATTGAAATAGATTTGCCATTTTTTTTATGGCAAGGCACCCCTTGTCTTTAGTAGCTGCCTGACTAGACGAAATTTAGCAGCTGATGCTTCCCATCTCTGCCTCTCTAAAGTGTAGAGTTTTGTGCTGAATTTCTGACTGTTTTGTCCAAACAGTTCGTTCATAATCTTTCTCAGCTGGAAGCCTTGCATTTTAGTGAGCCAGGAGCATTAGCAATGAATCCTTGCAGAAAGCAGAGACCCAGGCATTAAATGAATGGTTTGGTTGACCTCATGTCTGGTAGCACTTTTGTTCAAGCCTTCATAAGGCCCAGCCTGCTCTCAAGTAGCTGCAATTGTGCTTTACAGCACATTCATGACACTCAGGAGCTGGCACAAAGGATTTGGATATGGCTGCCCAACATAGAATGTTTTATGCTCTTATCACCTGTCGTTTCTGCTCTAGTTTTAACTTCAAAATTGGCATGCAAGCTCCAAAGCTCCAAGTCATAATATAAGAGTTTAACGGTGTTTTCTGTCTGAACTCTATTATTTGCTGTCAGGTGTCTAGGTCTCAGACTCCAAAAGGCAAAAAGATTGTTCACACCAGGAAATCAATGCTCAGGTGGATTAAGACAGAATCTAGTGACTCATCCTGACAGCAGAACCGCACTGCAAATTATCTGTCTTAGGGCCTGTTGCAGACAAAATGCATATCATTTTGGCCAGATCTACAGCCATACATATGGCAAGGATGCAAGATGCCAGGAACATTTACAAATACAGCAAGTTTAGAAAACAGACTTTAAACAAAAAAAAAGAAACGCTTTACAGTTTCAGGAAATTTGTGGTAGAAGGAGAGAGTTATGATCCTTTGAAACTTTTAAGAAGCAGAGGTGTACAGAAAACAACCTCAGTATAGAAGGCAAGCTGCCAGACAAAGCCCAGAAACAAACATATTAGATAGAAATTACTCCCAGCTCACACACTTTACTGTGTTTCTGACGTGTATTCTTCATTTAATGCTACAGCTCATCTGTAAGAGAAGACCCAATTGCTTGGCTTATCACCAGATTGGCAAAGCACAAAATGTATCATTAGAAGAAAAAGATTGTTCAAGCAAAAAGCATCAGGCAATTGTTAAGGCAATTTTAATTTGGTTGCATTAAAGACAAAACAAAAATGATTTTGAGCACATGGAAATGTTTGTCCCTAGATTTTAAAGCATTAAAAACATTTTTTTGTATTGTAGTCTGTACATATCAAATGATTTTCTTTTTGCTGCTGACCCCAATTGTTCATGTTCATTAACATAATTAAAGAATATTGTTAAGTAATACGCCAATTAATTAACCAATTAGTTTTGGCTGTAGGTTTCCTTTTTTTCTCTTTTCTAACATGCAAAAGTCCGTTCATTATAGAAAAGCATCTACTCATTTCCTAGCTTCATTTTTTAATGGCATTTTTTATATTTTATGGCAAAATTAAAAAAAATAATTTTTTTAAAAAATTAGTCCATCCTATCAACTGCCAAAGGGATGTGGTGGCACTGCGGGTTAAAAATGCAGTTCGAAAGCATGTAAAATGCAAGTAGATAAATAGTGACCACTTCAGTGGGAAGGTAACGGTGTTCCATGCGCCTCAGTGTATAGTCATGCCAGCCACATGACCATGGAAACTTGTCCTCAGGACAAACACCGGCTCTTCGGCTTAGAAATGGAGATGAGCACCGCTCCCTACAGTTGGTCACAACTAGACCATTCTTTCGTAGGGAAACCTTTACCTTTATCAACGGCCATCACATTACTCTGCTTACCTGGCACTTTGCTTACCTGGCCTCTGAAGGAAACTGATTTCTGGTTTGTCAGTTACTAGTAAGAGCCTAGTTTGGTGGCGTTATGCACAGAACCAGCGATGTGTCCTGCCTTTTTAAAATATCCTTTTTTGCAAGGCAAAGATATGAATAACAGACCACTCAGACATGCATGTGATCTCACTGAACATGTTCCTGTGTAACCACAATATAGAAACATTTCCAGTTAAACAGGAAAGGTTGTACAGCATACAGTACATATTAATGGTTGCTTACAATACTCTCATCCGCTATGGCTTGCGCATTCATAATAACCTAAAAGGTTATATAAATAGTGGATAATTAGGTCATCTGAGACTGGGACCTTTGGGGCACACTGAAAACCTTCTCCTTGAAAATACGTTATATAACACATATGCAAAACAAAGTTACGAGTAAGCAGCAACTCCCAGGTTAGCTAATGAAAGTGTAGTCCAGTGCAGAGAGCAAAATGTTGCCCCGGAAGTGATGTCACAACTGGAAGTTTTTGTATTCTTGTTTTTTCTGGTTTTTTGGCCGTACCTTTTGACAGAGTAAAGATATTAAACTCTGGTTTGTGTCATTGCATTCTGCATTAAATTTCCTTTCCCGTGATATATAACATGATGGTATTAATCATCCATACCAAGGTTTTCACAATTCTGTCCATTAATGTCAAGCTCAGCTTGTTGCCCCCCTAAAGTTTGTGGCCCAGTGCAATTGCACCCCCCTGCACTTCTTTAGCTATGCTCCTGCTCCCAGGCCAACTTGATATCTTAGCAAGTAAAGATTCAGTGGAGCTCATTACATGCAAGAGTGGCTGTCCCAGCAGGACTGGCCCAAGACCTTCTGGTGTCTGAGGTCACACATGAGCTGCTTCCCCCTTTCCCCGCCTAGGTGCCAGCCTTTGCTCCCCAGTTTTAGCTCAACACTCTCCTCTCCACATTTCCTCCTTCTCCCTTTTCTAATCTGAGTGGAAGGAAACAGACAGGCAGTGGAGGCAAGTAGGCCGGGCTCCCTAACAATGTGTTGCCTGAGGCAGCTGCTTCAGTCAGCCTCTTGGATGTGCCGGCCCTGAGACCCAGAAAGACTGGACTGCTGCTATTATTGCTGTTTTCAGTTTTATTTTTCCCCTTCTTTTGGTAACTTTTTGGAAGATGTGTGATTGTCATTGGGCGGTGTCCTTTCATTCCCTCACCTCACTTATATTGCAGGCAGAGGCAGGGAATGCACAGCACAATGACATTGTATCACCTATAGTTGGAAGCGGAATGATCCAGACACAGTTTTACCCCAGGGTCTATTCTTTGCATCGACAACCCTTTATACTGTGGGGAATAAATAAGTCTATACTGTACCTTGAATGCTGGTTAGGCTTAGGCCATTTGTTTTGTGGCGATCAGGTCACGTGGCAGTGAGGTTGCACCTGGGTCACCGTAAGAACTCGAAGGGTGCAATCCTAACCAACGTTCCGGCACTGGATTGAGGGCAATACAGCTCCAAGGTAAGGGAACAAACATTCCCTAACCTTGAGAAGGCCTCTGTGACTGGGATCGCAAACTTATGAGAATGAAAAGGGTTGAAGACCACTGGACTAGAGCACCACCAGATGAAGGGGGAGGCATCTAATGTACCCTTTCAGGTACCAGGAGGTGGTGTCCCAGTCCTACTCAGGTTCTTAACAATTGTGCTAAGATGTCTTTCAGTAGTGTCAGGCTGCAGGGTAACTTTTTCTGTAGCGTTTTTGGTTCTCTTTAATAAGAGTGTTGGGTTACCGTGAACAGTGCTGGGAGTTGGTGGATAGGATCCTGGAAGCAGGCAGGATTGACAGTGGGGTCCCCAGTCTCATACTATATGTATTTATATATTGGGGTTGTGGCACAAGGTTGAAGACCACGGGTGTGCATCGTTCCTCCCCTCCTCACAACAATCCTGCGAGGTAGGTGAGACTGAGCGATAACGACTGGCCTTAGGTCACCCAGGAAGCTTGAGGGGTCCTTTAAAAAAAAAAATCCTAGGCAGCAGGAAGATGCACGTGGCCAACCCTTCCCAGGACGAGAGAGAATGAGATCAGAGCCTGGGCTGGTCATCTGCACGGCGCCAACTGAGCAAGAGGGTCCCGCCCACCCCCCGCTCCGCGGCCCTCCAGCGGCCAGACTCTGTCACTACCACCCCGCCAGCCTTCCCCTTCCTCTCCTGCTCCGCGCTCCCCTCCTCCTGCCCGGGCGCCTCAGTCACTTCCGGAGCAGGATCCGCGGCGCGGCCAAGCAGCCTGCCTGGCCCGGGAGGCTCGAGCAGGATGGCGGCGGCGGCGGCCACGGCGGCTGCCGGGGCTGCCGAGAAGGAGGCGAGTCAGCAGAGCAGCCTGGGCGCCTACTCGCCCGTGGACTACATGAGCATCACCAGCTTCCCCCGCTTGCCCGAGGAAGAGCCGGGCAGCGGCAGCGCCTCCGAGAGCTGCCTGCGCTCCAGGAAGGAGGAGGACGCGTTCCTGGGAGAGCAGGACACCGGTGAGAGCGGCATCGGACGGCCATCCCGCCTGCCTGCCCGCCCGCCTGGACCCTGCATCCTCCACCCGACCATCCATCCAGCCACGACTCCATCCATCATCCATCCCTCCAGCCCCCGCCCCTCATCCCCTGGTGTGCCACCCCTCCCTCCGCCGGCTGGACCCCAAGTACGTCGTGCCTCGCCTCTCTCCGGATGATGATGATGATGCCCCCTCCTGCGTCATCCTTGCCTCAGAGGCAGCTGACAGCCCCATCCCCTTCTCGTGGTGCAGCCATCCCTGCATCCCTCTCCACAGTACAGCTGACTTCTCCGCTTTCTCCCTCTCCCCCTGCACTGTGCACTCCTCCCAGTGATGTCCCGGCTGGGCTGTCCCGTGAATCTGTATCCCCTGCAGCCATCTTTTCCTGTTTGGCCCTCCCAGTGGCGTCTCTACAGGGAGGGCAGAGCTCTTAAGTTTTGCCAGGAGCCTTACCCTGTCATGTAAATCCCTCCTCTCCCTTGCTGCTGTAGCCAGTAAGCAACGCCAAGATGTTGCTTTTCCCTGTGAGGATTGGCTAAAACGGTGCAGGAGAGGAGTGATTTCCACTGCAAGGTAAGGCTTCTTGTAAAACTTAGAGCTCTGCCCTCCCTGTAGACACACCACTGGGTCCTCCTCCCCCAAAATCAAGGGACAATGCTCTGAGCAACCTCTGCTACTGCCTCCCCCCCCCACAAACATCCTTGTTATTTCCCTTCACATCATTCCTCTCTTGCTCTCATTCCATTCTCATTCCTCCCCCATCTCATTCTCTCCACTTTTCCAGCTAAGCTGCTTTTCACTCCTTCCCATTAGTGGGGCAATAAAGTAAGTGCTGCTCCTTCCCCTCCAAATCTTGTAGCCTACAGTGTATCCACGGCCCAATTGCTCCAAAAGAGGGCCTTCTTACACTAAACTACCCTGCTCCAATCATCATATTTTGAACTATTCCATCTCTTTTGAAAAGATCTCATGTGGATTAAGGGAACTTCCTCGACCCCATGATCCCCCCTCGTTTTTTCCTGAGATGGCTAGGAAGGTGTGCAGACCCCAGGTTTCAGTCTTCACAGTGCTGAGGACGCAATCCTGACCAACTTTCCAGCACTGACATAGTGGTGCCAATGGGGCATGTGCTGCATCCTGCAATTGGGGGGAGGCAGTCACAGAGGCCTCCTCAAGGTGAGGGAATGTTAGGATTGTGCCCTGAGTTTGGTTGCTTCAAACCAAAAACGGACATTTGTGTGATATCCTTTGATGCCCTAATGGCTGATAACCATGCAGAGGTAGTTGGATTGGAGGGGTACAGTAAAGTGAGCAAAGACCCAAATAATACACCAGAAATCTACCAGGGGTAGAATTTTCAAATGCCATACCAGAAATTGCCGTACCAGAATTTTCAAATGCCATAAGATTGACCTTCTAGGGTTGCAATCCCACACACACTTTCCTGGGAATTAGCACCATTGAACACAATAGGACATTGCTTCTGAGTAGACGTGCATAGGATTGTACTGTAGGTTTTTCTCACCTCTGCATCACATCTCCATTGCAAGAGCCAAATTAACTTTGGCATGGGTGTTCAAAACCTACCCAATTTCTTAATCTCAGATTTGACAGATGGTTGCAATGCAGTTGCACAGAGGACAATCTGTTTCCTCTATGCAGTATATGTAATAATTGTGAATGTAAATATATGTTATGGGTAATAGCCAAGACTGAAGCATGATGGTCCCTTTTTTTGGGGGGGGGGCTAGCAATGAAGCTGATTGGCAGTGGGTTCCTGACCGACAAAAGAAATAGCTTGTCACACAGAGTAATTAACATGGTTCACTACCACAAACTTGGATGGCTGTGGAAAGACAAATCTGTGGAGGATAAGTCATGATAGCTAAATGAAGCTTCCATGTGTTGAGAGTTTATACCTTTGAATTCCAGATGTTGGGAGCTATCCACTGTCCGCAACTATATGCCCTGCTTTTGACCCTCCAGAGGAGGATCTGGCTAGCTGGTGCTGGAAGCAGAACTAGGTAGACCCTCATTTAACTCAGCTGCAGTCATAGCCTTTGTTCATACATATAGCTGGTAGCAGCATGAATTCCTTCTCTCCACCACGTGGATAGCTTCCAATATGAATTAGACTTGTTATGCAAGCACTTCATGTGAAAATTTGGCTCATGTAATTATTCTTCTGCTCAAAACATGAGGGGATGCCATGTGTCCCTGCACTACTGCCCTTTCATGTGGAGGAACTTGTTCCAGTGGCTTTGCTAGGGGTTGTGGGGGGGGGGGGAGGTGCACTGGGTGATACACTTGGGGAGGTGGCGCCACTACTGCCCAAGCTTGTAAAATCATGGTCTTTAGGAGTAAGACCATCATGTTATACATCATTCAATGCAGAATTTACAGCAGAATGCAATGAAATAAACCATGTTGCAATGTCTGTATTCAATCAAAAGTTACAGGCAAAACACCAGAAAAAGAAGGTACTGTTGCCTTCTGTAACTTAAAACTGACCAATGAAACTGATTGTTCTGAGAGCCAATGAGGTGGTGTTATGACACAGCAGGGAACCAATAAGCTGTTAGTATGATTCAACTCTAATTTCCATGAATCAGAGCTAAAATTAGAACTCCATTTAAATTGTGTGAGTGAAATCAATTTGGCCACTGGTTTTTTATTGGTTACTTATTTGTTGGGCAACCTTTATTGTTTATATATAAACAATATATATAAACCTAGTTATATACCACTGCAGTTAGGTTGTACATATGTTATCGTAATTCATTCCGTATGGTCTGGTATGGAAGGAGGTCCATAATGGGGTTGATGCAGTGATGCAGAGGGGAGGCAAAATGCTAAGTTTTGTAGGAGCCTGAGCTCCTCTGTAAAGTGCCTCCGCCCCCTCACCATCATAGCCAATCACAGCTTGGAGAGATAGCTTGGAGGCTTTGCTTTCTGAGCCATGAATGGGTCTGAAGGCAAGGGGGTGGAGCCGCATTACACAGGAGCTCAGGTTCTTGCCACCCCTTCTAGGAACACCACTGGAGTGATGCACTGGCCTCCTTCACCAGGTGACACAAACCCTAGTTACACCACTGCTTGGTCCACACAGCAGACTGCTTGAATAGTGAACATATGAACATAAGAAGTGCCCTGCTGGATCAGGCCAAAGGCCCATCTAGTCTAGCTTCCTGGCCCACCAGGTGTTTCGGGGAGCACAAGAGACAACAAGATGCTTGCATCCTGTTGCCACTCCCTTGCACCTGACATTCTGAAGTAGCCTACTACTAATGTAAGGAGGTTGCACAACCCATCATGGCATATAGCCCACGATGGACTTTTGCTCCAGAAATCTGTCCAATTCCCTTTTAAAGACGCCCAGGCCAGATGCCATCACCACCTCCTGTGGCAAGGAGTTCCACACCTTAATTACCTGCTGGGTAAAAAAGTACTTCCTTTCATCTAATCCTGGTGTCAGCAACCCACAGATTCGGAGCCGCAAGCGGCTCTTTCAACTGTCTGCTGCGGCTCCGGAGTCCGGGTGAACTCAGAAGGAGTCGCAAGACTCATGGAAAGCAGGAGCTGCAGGGAAGGCAGCGCTAATGCCCCGCCAGCACTGCGGTCACGTGGAGCTTCGGCAGACGGGTGGAGGCACTAGAAGAGCCTCTCCCATCGACGCCCCCGAGAGCCGGCGGTAAGTGGAAACCTGCGGGAGCAGCCACGTCCCACCGCCTCTCGCGTTGACAGGATGCAGCTGCTCTTTGCGTGCTGGATCCAGTCCGCGCGCCACGCTCTCATCCCTCTCGAGATGACTTTCCGGGCGGGGGGGCGCCTCATGTGGCATTAAAGGCGCAAGTTCCCGCCGGGCAGGTGCAACCACACTGAGGGAGGTCTGGCTGGAGAAAGAGGGCCTTTTGCGCAGATGGGAGGCTGCGTGAGCTAATGGGCCTTTGGGGAGAGTCAGAGGGGGGCTCGTGTCTGCGTGCAATAACGTGGATCTGAGTCCCAGGATGCAATCCTATACTCACTTTCATGGGAGTAAGCTGCATTGAACACAATGAGACTTACTTCTGAGTAGACATGCATAGGATTGCGCTGTCAGTGAGTTCGATGCAACTTGCTCCCAATGAGTGTCCTAAGGCAGCGGGCTTCTAGCATGAGGCGATCCTTTCCTACACAGAAGTCAGCTTGCACTGGGATTTATTCTGAAAGTCAATGTTTCCTCAGAAAGTCCACTTTCCATTAAATGTGTGCTTGCTTCCCCCATTTCCTTTCTTGCCTTTTCCTTCTTTCATCGGATGCTAAAGTTTTAGTGGCACTGCGTTCCATATTCTGTTCCAGTCCTGCAGACTGACCAGTCACAGCCAGTCGATCAGCTAAATTAACATGGAGCCACAGAGAATTTTTGAAATATAAATGAAATGCAATGATTGTTGGCACTGCATACCTGCAGAAGGTGCCTCTGTGGACCAACCCAACATGGGTATGAAGGGCCGCCCCACTCCTCTTTTTATGTTCAGTAAATCAAAATACATTCCGGGGCCAAACCCCAGCTTTAAATATACTTGCTGCTTATATAATTAGCAAAAGGCAGGACTCTTTTAAAAAATGCTGTCTTGAGGCCTTTAGCTTGCCCTAAAGGGCACGCAGCTTGCCCTGAAATTATATAACACATTTCAAGCTGCAATCAAGTACCATACATACATTGTAAGGTTCCATTTCAAATGGAACGTTGCTGTGGTGAGCAGCGCAGGTTCAACTGACATCTGCCTGAAGACTTCTTAGGCCTTCTCTGCCATGGCATCAGAGTGGCCTAATGGATATTTAAGTGGCACAGAAAAAGGGGAATCAACAGTAGCTGTACATCTGCACTGACAAAAAAAAGAAGAACTGATGGGATCAGGATTAACTTTAATCCCTGGCATGTGAGGTTTAGGAGACCTTCCCTTTATAGCTGATTTGCCCACACTAGCACCTTGCTGGTAATATCTTTTGAGAAATAGGCCTCCTGGTAGACTAAAAACAGTACATAGGCGCACCCTGTACTTCCAGAAACTCAGGAGTTCAGAAATCAAAGGTTGTAAAAAAAAAAATGTTGGTGGGAGCATGAAAACTTTATAAGGTCCCAAGACATTTTAGGCTGGATTCACTCTTTATCAGAGGAATATTTTTGTAACTTAATTTTTTATGTGCTGTTGGAGGGGTTTAATACATAACATCCTTGATCTGCATGGAAGGTATGCAAAATTAAGCAGAGGAAACATTAAATATGCTTTTGCTGTAACCAGAGGCGGATCTGGGGGGGGGGAGCAAATCTGTAAGTTTTACAAGAAGCCTTACCCTGTCATGTAAATCCCTCCTCTCCCTTGCTGCTCTAGCCAGTAAGCAACGCCAAGATGTTGCTGTTCCCTGTGAGGATTGGCTAGAACAGTGCAAGAAAGGAGTGTTTTCCACTGCTAGGCAAGGCTTCTTGCAAAACTTACAGATTTGCCCCCGCTTAGATCCGCCTCTGGCTGTAACACATAAAAGCAACTACCACTTACTCCCACACAGGCCTCCTCCTCCCCTCCCGATTACCAAGCTTGTGGAAGCTTCTCTCATTTCTCCTTTTGTGGCTTATATAGACAACTTCAACAGCTTGAGCCAAGGGATCATATAGTTTGACTAGGCATTCATTTCAAAAATGTAACACACTATAGTTTTTTTATACATAGCATAAAGGTAAAAAAAAACCCTATATATGCAATGTTATCTTCATTTTAGATGTCAAAAGGGTTTTGTGGCTCCGGAGGTTTTCTTTTCTCCGGAAAACGGGTCCAAAAGGCTCTTGGAGTGTTTAAGGTTGCCTACCCCTGAAATCTAACTCTCCCAACACTCAATTTTAGTGAATGTCCCCTGGTTCTGGTATTGTGAGAGAGGAAAAAGAACATCCCTCTATCGACTCTATCCCTCCCATGCATAATTTTGTATGTCTCAGTCATGTCCCCCCTCAGGCGCCATTTTTCTAGACGGAAGAGTGGAGAAAAGTGACTCCACCGCTCTTGATAAAATTTATGAACATTAGAGTTTCCCCTTTGCAGACTATCAAGAAGATTGAACTAAACTGCTGTTGTTTCTTCAGTTCTTCATCCTCTTCAAAATTTGAGTAATTCAAGCTACTGCATCTACCCTTCAGAATTTTGTTCTGCTATTCTAATCATGTTTGTGACCAGTTTTATGAACATCTTGACAGGTGTCCAGTTTGCACCTCATTACATCCTGTTTCCCGTGTATTTCTTGATTTACAGTGCGTGGAAAAAAACCTTTGGAAAATTCACAAGACTAATTCACGCAGTCCAAATCACTGCAAAAGCCAACTTGTGCTGATCGATGTCAACCTATAAAACATGTCTTCTGATGAATCTTTACATTTGAGCCTAACCTACAGTGCATTCCTATACAGTACAAATTTGCATGAAAGTAAGTCCCACTGAATTCAGTTAGGCTCACTCTCACTTCAGTGTGTATAGGATTTCAGCCTTAGGTAGGAACAGATCCCATGTCCTTGCCCCCTTTTTTATTTCCCCAGGGCTGCTTCACATGTAGCAAAGACATGAGAAAGCCAGAAGTGTGGTTGACTCACACATTCTCTACTTCTACTGTATTAGTGAACTTACCTGATCTTCCAAATAATGAAACTTGTAAGCTCATGATAGTGCTTGGAATTCCTCTAGCTTATACTGGACAAAACCCTTGATATCCAAGGAGAAGTAGGAAAAGAAGAATAACAAGTATTGTGTTTCCTCCCCCGCCCCCCGCTGCTTTTTTGTAGCAGGCAACGAATCTCTCAGAGGATGCAGTGGGAACTGCATCTGATATGTCAGTGAAACTTTTGTGTCATTGTCCCATCCCAGCTATACCAGCTATATACATTCCCAGCTATCACCCCTATGACTTCATTCATATTGTTATTTGCATTTGTGCAGATCATCCTGACCTCTAATGTTTTTTTTTAATTGTGTTGAATACATGCATGCACATTCACATGCATGCATGCACGTCTCAGGCTCAGACATCATTACATTATACATTATTCTTGCATCAGTTCACCGTAAAACTGAAAAATCCCTTCTTTGAAGTTTGCTTCATTACCTTTCAACTTTTAAAGCTATGACGTGTCTTCTTGGGATCTCATGCCTCTTAAGGTTCCTAGTCTCCCTTGTCTGATACACTATAGCACTTTTCCATTTTGAATTTTCCCAACACTGAAAAAATAATCAGGGCAGAAATATGACAGCAATCTGTGGAATATTTCTGTCCTAAATACAGAGATAGCAGTAGGCTATATACAGCTATATAACATTTTGTTATATAGTTCATATATATGTGTATATATGTTCATATATGGATTTTAAATTATGAAAGTACTTTGCATTTATATTGCGCATTTTGATTTATTCAAAATAGTTTATGAATATGGGGAGCATGGTGGCAAAGAGCTAGGCAGTGCAATTATATACATGTTTACTCAGAAGGGAGTTCTGCTTTGTTTAATGAGGATAATGACCCAATCCTATCCACTATTTGCAACAGTGGAGCTTGCGTTCCACCGTCAAACAGTGCAGCACCACCATAAATGGCTTGTCGCTGCTGGGTGTCAAGAAGCCTCCAGGGGAAATGGCCAGTGGCCCACCCAGGCTGCACTGGAACAGGTAAAGTGGGGGTGAGGGTGGGCATTGGGAGGCTTGGGGTAAGACGTGGGCTGAATCTGTGGACAGTTCAGGGCAGCAGGGGGACGGTCTCAGCAGCAGTCATACATGCTGGATCCTATCCCCTTTGCCCGGCATCAGGGCCACTGTAAAGCGTGTTTGGACCACTCTCAGAGTCAGACTAGCCAGCATACAGATGTGCGCCATCCTCCCTGAGTGTCCAAACACACTTTACAGTGGCCCTTGTGCCAGGCAAACTTTGCTGGCCTAACTGTGCCAGCCTAACTATAGGTTAGGATTGCGCCCTCAGTGAAATAGCCAACATGGGTTTGAGGAGACCTATAGGTGACCATAGGGCCTACTGAGAGGTAAGTAATTTTACCTCTCATCATCAAGCTTGGCCACAGTTTTTTACTTATGTCACCACCTCACCATAGCCTGCAGTGTGCTCTCTGTCCACAGCATGGCAGCATAGTATGGAGTGGCAGGGAATAGGATTGGGCTGCATTTCTCAGGTATGTGTATAGAATTGCAGATTGGGTTGCGAATCAGGACATCCCTGGTTTGAAGTTTCTGCCATTAACTTGATAGGTAGCAGTAGGCAAACCTTTTCACAGTTGCCCCCTACCCTTCAGTATGAAGATATACCTTAGGGTTGTTTTAAGAATTACATCAAGATAATATGTGTGACATGATGGCGCAGTGGGTTAAACCGCTGTTGCTGGGCTTTCCAACCGGAAGGTTGGGAGTTCAAGACTGCGTGACGGAGTGAGCTCCCGTTGCTTGTCCCAGCTCCTGCCAACCTAGCAGTTCAAAAGCACCTAAATGCAAGTAGATAAATAGGGACCACTTCGGTGGGAAGGTAACGGCGTTCCGTGTGCTACGGCGTAGAGTCACGCTGGCCACATGACCACGGAAGCTTGTCCTTGGACAAAACACCAGCTCTACAGGCTTTGAAACAGAGGTGAGCACTGCCCCCTACAGTCGGTCACGACTAGACCATTTGGTCGTGGGGAAACCTTTACCTTTAATATGTGTGAAATGCTTTGAAAAGTACTATATAGTGAAAAGCACTATATAAATAATATTATTATATACCTTATTTCAGGAATCATAGGAATTCATAGGTACTTAAAACTGTCTGTCTTGTGCCTTTTAAAAAAAATGTCTGTTGAGCATCATTTCCACTCCTCCCAATGTATTTTTAAACTGTTCTAAATAAAACATGAACTACCCTGGCAACAGTAGCCACAGAAGAGGAAATGCCTAATATAAATGATTATGCTTGGGTGGGTGGTGATTGTGCTTTCTGGTGGCGATTGTGCTACTATAATTGTACTGATTTCACTTGTGCAACTTAAGTACTTACGATGAACTTCTCTCTTGCACTATTAAAATGTGTGTGAAAGTGTGAAAGGCATGTGTGAAAGGCAGAAATGAAAGGCATTTCACTTGCATGTATGAGTGGCAGAAATGAAGTTTTAAATGTATTTTTCTGCTTTTTAAAAAATTGATGGGCCAAAAAGATGGATATACAATTGCATTTTAACCTTCCCTGGTTAAAAGTCAACAATTTATTGGGCCATGATTTCTTCACACATTTGGGAGTGTTTTTTCCCATTTTAACCTCTCTTCCCTTCAGTCACTATGAGTGAACCCTGCATTCATAGGTAAAGACAATAAAGTGCTGGTAAAGACAATAAAGTCATCGAATTTGGCAAGAAGAAACAACTAAATGAAGTTTTGTAAATAGCAAATAGAAGACACACCCCAAATAAAACAGACCCTGATTGATTTATCTAAATCCACATAATCAATCCTGGCTAATCAAATCTGAATTCCACCTACATCCTCAAGTCCAGCGGTGCTATTCACCCGGTACGTTATTTCCCCCGGTGCTATTTTCCCGGGGCGGGCAGGAAAGCGGCGTAATGCGGCGTGATGCAATGGGCGGACTGCTGCTCAAAGGTAAGTCCCGCCCAGCGTACCGGGTGAATAGCACCTCTGCTCAAGTCACATACATCACTTGCTGGGCCCTCCCCTGGGCAAACCTTAAAACTCTCAGGGAGTGGGCACCTGGTGGGCCGCTGTGAGATACAGGAAGCTGGACTAGATGGGCCTTTGGCCTGATCCAGCAGGGCTCTTCTTATGTTCTTATGGAGTGCTGGTGTTGGGCCAGTGTTAGTTAGCGCCCGGCCTCAGTGCCGAGAGGAACAGCCACCTGTGCTCCAGCAGCACTGGTGAAATACATTCAGGGTGGGGGGAGAAGTGGGGAGGGGAGGGGAGGATCTGGCCTGCGTTAGGTGTGTGTGTAGGACCCTGCAGTGGCTTCCAACACTGGATCCTAAGCCCCGCCTCCGGCTGGGCAGCCCAACACAGGGCTGCTCAGGTCTCTCCTGCAAAATAGCTGGCAGAGACTCCAGGAGTCCCACTGAGGGGGCCTTTCCCTGGGGGAAGGGGACAAACATCCCTTTCTCCCAAGAAGACCCCAGCAGCTGCTGTGGATTCCACAGGATGCAGCAGAGGCCATTTTCCTACCACTGCTCTTACGGGAGCTGGGCAGCTCACAGCTGAATGGACATCCTGTTTTCTAATTGGATGAAACTCACCCTCCACTCTTCCTCTAACCTGAAACTTCCTGCAAAGTAAACAAGAAATAGCTGCAACTCTCTACTAGCAAAAGGAGGTGGGAAGAAACCCACAGGGTTATACACCCAGAATTTTACAAAGAAATAACCCAGAGAGAATTATGAAATCCTCTTCAAAGGGCCTATGAAATACAACTATTTCATAACAAGGACAAAGATGGCTCCTGCAGCTGGATGTCTCTGTGGTTCATAGAAGCCTCTGAAATTCTGTGAAAACAAGTGAAAAATAGGCAAAGAAAGTGCAATTGTGTCTTGGTGTCCGCTGGGATTTGGTTCTGGAACTCCCTGATGATACAAAAAAAAGTGTTAAAAGCAGTCAATTTTTCAGCTCTAGAAAAGTGACCCCCTCCCTTAGGTCTTTCACTGAAGAATAGCATGCAAAAGTGATTAATCACTTTCACATTCTGTTCTTCAGTGAGAGAGGGTCTCAGAGCGAGCTGAAAATATTGGTTCTAATAGTTTGACTCCCCAGTTGACTCACTAGAAAATCAATTTTTAGAATGGGGACATGCCACTTCTCCAGAGTTCAGCAGGGGCCTTCTTATCCTTAGTGGCCACCAGTGTTGCGTCAAATCAGTGTATAAAAATGTTGGACCTGTATAGGGAAAAATCAAAGCTTTTCACCACATCTTAAACGCTATCTAAGAAGGAGGCATAACATCAATTAATTCTGCAAATTAACAGTGTTTTATGTGAAGGAATAAAGTTTCAGAATGCATCAGATTCAGATTCCCAAATAAACATTTGCCAAGCCAAACAAAGGAGAACTAGCCAGAAGTATAAATGAGAAGGACTAAATTCTGGTATGAAAAATATCAACGCCAGCAATGGATATGAACTTAGAGAAAAATGTTTATATGCAGTCTTTAAGGTTGCATATGACACCATCCAGGCTATGGGGGCACAATCCTAACCTGGAGTTGGGCCGCCACAGTTAGGCTAACAAAGTTTGGCCAGCACAAGGGACACCGTAAAGTATGTTTGGACCACTGGAGTCAAAGAGGCCAGCACACAGAAGTGCCCTTATTCCAAGAGTGGTCTAAATGCACTTTACAGTGGCCCTGGTGCCAGCTGGCCTAACTCCAGGATCGCATCCTGGGTCTAATCTCATCTGTTGGCATAGCTTCATCATTGTCAATGGTGGAAGATAGGATTGGGCTGTTAGTAAAATATGGTCCACCTATAATTATAAATGTTGAAGATGTAGGAGTAATATGCCCTACCTTTGCAGGAAAATATTTCTTGAAAAGATTGAGAAAATGACAGGCTACAAGATACTGGTAGATTTTTTTGGTTCTTTTTTGCAACAAAAATGTTGTATTTCAGGCAGAAGATAAAGGACTGATAGTCCATTTATTAATAGCTGCAAAGTTATTTGTTAGTCAGTGCTGGAGGAATGTGAATCCTCCAACTTTGTTGGAATGGATGAATAGATGTGGTGTATGTAGTAGAACTGCTTTGAGTTAGGGAATGAAGTCAACCAGATTATCACCTAGTTTGTTTAGAAACGAAGTACAATATTTTTAAATCCACCACTGGAATACACCACTGGATGACAATGTGTAACTATCTGCAATGTTAGCATGAGTTTAAAGTAGAAGAAATGGTGTTTGGCATTCCATACTGAGAGCATGGAAAATAGTGTGCAGACTCTGTGCATAAATTCACAGTCTCCCCTCCATGAAGCACAACATTCCTATTAACAAATCCCCAAACTATCTAAATTCACTCCTGCTACATACACAGAATCAGGTGACAAAATTTCATACAACACAAATTGCCTTTGATCTCCCTTTACACACTTGGTTCCAAGTTCAATATTGTATTGTTTATAGTTCATACCAATGCATCAAACTCATCGCAGGGTTCATATCATGAGTTAAAGAATGATCATACATTAGTGAGAGACTCTGATTCTGTTCAACAGGGGTTTTTTGGTAAGGCAAACGTGATGACCCCCCGACACACACCTGTTTGGTATTGTCTAGTCCAGGGGTGTCAAACAAAAGGCCTGCAGTTCCAAAAGTGCCCCCCTGAAGCAATTTCTCCAGCCACCATTATAATGGGGCTCTCTCATATATTAAATTTGCACATTTGCACATCTCTCAATTTGCACATTTTCTCATCTGTAATTTGCAGCTGAAGAGTTTCTATGTGAGACGAAAGCGCTTAGTTCTGGGCATTATCTGCTTAATGATGTCACTTCCTGCTTAATGATGTAATTTCCGGCCCTAAGTCATGAATGCTAACATTGGCCCTCCTTATGATACAAGTTTGACATCCCTGATCTATTCTTTCTTTAAAAGGAATACTATCTCTGCCATGTGTCTTCATAATCTCTAAAAATAGCTGAGAAAATATACCATCCCTGCAGCAAAACTATTTTATGAGAACATGTAGGTAAGTCAATTTGGCAAGAGCTTAGCACTCTTCCTCATGCTATCTCAAGGAAAAGTACTTGAGTTGTACTTGATGTACATGGCACATGATATATATGATGGTAAACATTTCTTATATGAATTGTAAACCTGGCCACTGTGAGTTCAGTGCTCACGTGGAAGATTACTGAAGATCCTGTGCTCCTGCAATTACATGTGTGTGTGTAGAAGTGCACAGTGTTACTGGGGGTGCTTTTAAAGCCAGGTATAACATATAATAAATATAATAAAGTCAGGGGTGTGTGTGTGTGGGGGGGGTGTAAATCTATTACATCTATTACATGTGCAAGTGGAATGGCGTGGAAGAAAGAGGGTAAAGATGCAGTAACAAACAACTTTTATTGTGGGGATCATAACAGTGCGGAAGAAGAAGAGTCAATTTGTGCAGCAATCACACAAATTGGCTTTCGTGAGGGCACAATCCTAACCCGAAGTTCGGCCGGCAAAGTTAGGCCAGCAAAGTTTGACTGGCACAAGGGACACTGTAAAGTATGTTTGGACCACTCTTGTAGTCAGAGAGGCCAACCAGCACAAAGATGTGCACCATCATCCCTGACTCCGGGAGTGGTTCAAATGCAATTTACCATGTCCCTTGTGCCAGCCAAACTTGCTGGCCTAACAATGCTGGCCTAACTCCAAGTTAGAATTGCCCTTTGGGAGAGATCAAAATCCTTGTGAGGATGAAGAGGCACATATGGTATAAAGAAAGAACGTAGGGAAGTAAGGAGAGTTACCCAGAGGAAATTGGGGCTGGAAATCCAGTTCTGACAATGAATACAAGCACATAGGGAGAAAGTCAGGAGGGCTATATGAGCTTAGGTTAGTGATCGAGGTGAAGTAAAGCCAAAAGGAGGAAGATCATTGAAATGAAGGGTCTGTTGCATGGGGAAGATGGTGAAATGTGAATGGGTGATGGGAGAGAACGGAGAAATGTTCAACTCCTACTTTGCCTCAGGATCACTTAGCTGCTCTAGTGGCCTGTTTTGCTCAAGCACCTTTGGGGGCCAGTTGTGCAGTATTGTAGGGTGCTCAGAGTTTTGGCAGGTGTCATCTTGGAGCCTCTGCCTGTAATCTTTGAGAGCTCCTGGAGAACTGGGGAGGTGTGAGGTGAATGGAGGCAACTGAAAGTGGTCATTGTTATCACGAAAGGGATAAAAGAACGTCCGGGCAACTAGTGACTGGTCACTTTGACACCAACACCTGGAAAGGTGCTGGAGCAAATTATTTAACACTCTGTTGGAGTGACAGGAAGTGCCATTTAGAAAGGGCAATAAAGGAAGGGATTGCTAAGAGCCTGAATATTTTTCTAAAGAACAAGTTTTGCAAGACCAACATTCCGCCCAATCCTATCCTCCTCCCCGCTGATGTGGCACTGCCAAAATGGTGACCGCTGCATTCTATGGTGGGGGGGGGCAGTTGTGGATGTCTCTTCTAGTTAAGGGAACCATTTTTCCCTTACCCAGGGGTAAGCCTCCTCAGAGCAGAGAGGGGGCTTACTTAGATTTGTGCTAGCTAAATTGCTGATGCAGGTCCATGTGGATCCACTCCTTGGGATCAGGTCCAGGAAGGGGCATAGGATTTGGAGGCTACAGCTGCCACTGAACCTGTCCCCTTCCTGGACCCAATATGCCAACCCCCTGCTCACTCCCCACCTTGTTCCAATCTTTGGCATCTCTTGATAGAACTGGGAAAGACCCTTTCCTGGAACCCTGCAGAGCCACCACCAGCCAGTGTAGACAGTGCAGAGTTAGCTAACCTGTGGTTTCGGATCTTCTCCTGGTACAAAAGCAACTGGGATTGCAGTGCCAGTCGTGAACATCAGCAGCAGGTGCACAGGTCAGGTCCAGGAGGTCGAATGGCCCACTTCACCATTCAACACTTAACTATGTTTATGACCACCAAGAGTTAATGGGACGTAGGTGTAAGCTGAGCCCTTAATAGCGGCACCTGAGCCAGAAAATTGCCTCTAAGCTCAAGCCAAGCAGGAAGGCAAGTACAGGTGTAACATGAGTGCCTGTGTAGGCTTTGGAATAGGAAGAATCGGAGCCTGTGCCCATTCAGTACCTCACCCTCAGTACTTCTCTCCTTTCTGCATGAAGATCCAGACTCCTTCTTAAAATCAGCTCGCCTCCAGCGCTTGCCTTCCTCTTCATCCGAAATGGGCAGTCAGGATGTCTCGCCGCTAAGGGAGACCAGCAAAGACCCCTTCTCCGGGGACTGCAGCTGTCGCCAGGATGGTCTGACTGTGATCATCACCGCCTGCCTCACATTTGCGACGGGAGTCACGGTGGCCTTAATCATGCAGATCTACTTTGGAGACCCCCAGGTAAGAAGAGGTATCTGACTCACCTTTTTCTCTTGTACCGAGGGTCTGCCTTTCACCTAGAACAGTCCTGGCTCATTTTGCATGCAGCTGTTCATTATGTGCTCAGCTGTGCACAGTGGAAAGGGCTATGCTTGGAACTGCCATACTCAGGCCTACTGTGCCAGTTTGAGATCAGATTTGCATTGCTACTTAGTTGACATAGTTACCAGCAATTTTCAGTGCTGCGAACTGACCTTCAACTTTGGGAGCATTTGAATGGGCTATTTATTGAGGAAGTGAGTTGCATGTCACTGTGCCCACACTGCGTATGTACAACCTGGCCTGTTTTGCTCAAGCATTGATAAATGAAGCATAATTTCCCCCCTGCCCATAGAGATACCTTCTAATTCTCTAGTTCAGTGGTTCTCAACTTCAGTGGTTTTAACACTGGGACCCACTTTTTAGAAGGACAGTCTGTCCAGGAACCACCAAAAGTGATGTCGTGGCCGGAAGTGGTATCATTGTGATGCCAGAGCCTGCTGCTTTCCTGAGAATGCAGCAATAAGTTGGGTTACTTCTTAGCCATTTTCCAATAGCAAAGTGAATCAGAAAGGAAAAAAAGCTTATTTACAACCTTGATTGCAAAGCAACCACATAGCCCTTCCCTTTTCCAGCATCCCATCTTCCTGTATTTTCAATATGACTGCCCTAAGTGCTTCACGACCCACCTGAAATTGGCTCACAATACACTGGTGGGTCCCGCCCCACAGTTTAGGAACCACTGCCCATTTTTTAGCAGTAAAATCTAAAATCTAAAGACTATCCTGAAATGATTTTCACAGAGTGCATGAATGACAAAGCTTCTCAGCTTCTAGTGAGAGCAATTTAGAGTGTGGAGTGGAGGGTTGTTTGTATCCCCTTTTTGTATTCACACTCTAAATCTTTCCCCCTGTCCAGGCTGCTTTCCTCTCTGGGGGTTTCCAATGCATGTTTCCTTTTGTGAACCTGCATTCTGAACACTGTGGAGAGAAGAGTTGCTTCATCTGTATTGACCTGGTGGGAAGAGGAAAGGGTTTTAACACTTCTCAACTCCAAATTGACCATTCCAAACTAGATTTAAAAAACAAGCAGACAAACAGAACCACCACATGGTTTGCACAACATTTGGTTAGGTACAGTTGCAATGGGAACTTCTTCCTGAGGATACTAGCTGCCGGAGTCGGTTTCATCAAGGCTGTGATACAGGGGAAGGGTTAATAACCTCCGCTCTTTATTCCATGGTCCCAAGTTTCATTGCCTGCTCTCTATAGCTGCTATCTGAGTTACAGCACACATATGCACACACAGGACCAAACTATGTCACTAGTGCAAGTACCAAATTTTCTGGGAACTCTGGGGTGAAACTTTTCACTAGTCTCCCATGGCCCCCTTTGCATGCACCTTGATGATGCATTGGGTGCTCTCATTGCCACTAATGGCAAAGGTTCAGGGGCTGGTCTGACTTCAGTGATGTCATTAGGATGGGTGTCACCCAGTATAGTGACTCATGATGTCATCCACATAGACTGTGTCCCATCCCTGGAGCTCTGAGTTGCCCCATCTGGCTGGCTGGCCATCACCATCTGTGCTACCTTGATTCAGGGTGCAATCCTAACCAGGAGTTAGGCTGGCAGAATTAGGCCAGCAAGGTTTGGCTGGCACCAGGGCACTGTAAAGTGCCTTTGGACCACTCTCGGAGTCAGGGAGGATGGCGCATGTCTGTGTGCTGGCCCCTCTACTCTGACTCGGGCCGCCAATCCTATACTATGCCGGCCTAGTAAGGCCAACATAGCAAGGCTATATCCTAAATTTCATTAGGAGGCAGCAGCAGCAACGTGCAGGACAAGGGAGGTTTTCCCCTTGCACCCATGTAAGCCCTGGCCACCCCTATGGGCCTGCTCGGATCTGTGCTCGCAAAATAGTAGGCACTGAGGAATGTGGACAGGAGCGGCCCAAATTAGGCTGCCCGGGACGGGGACAGAGTTTAGGATTTGGCACGACGGCCGTCCTGTGTCATAACCCCCATTTCCGCCACTGCACTGCCCAGTTACACCCCCGGAACGCCTCTGAAACGCCCTCACGGAGGCCCTGCACCGATCAAGCACTGCTGACACTTGACTAGCGCACGGCTGGTGCTGCCAACTGTCGCAGCAGTGCCCAAGTGTTGGCGCTGCTGCATGCGCCAGTCCAGCGCCATAGCGCCGCTGCGGATGTGCTTTACAGCATGTTTGCAACAGCATTTGGCCAATGCAAGAGCGCAGCGCCAGCACAAAGGGGATCTAGGATTGCGCTCTGAGAGTGGTCCAAACATACTTTACAGTGTCTCTTGTGCTGGCCTAACTGTGCCAGCCTTACTCCAGGTTAGGATTGCGCTCTCAGAATGGGATTTCAAGTGACCATGTGTTGACCATCCATGATATGTGTGCAAGGTTACAGAGCTTGGGGTTACTTGACCATGACAATATTTTAATATGAAAGCAAAGGACAGCCCAGCCATCAAATCATTTTAAAAAATATATTTTTTTAAAAAGCTTCTAAGAAGATAATAGCATGAAAGGCAAGGAGGATTTATGTTTGATTGGCAGCAATGATATCACAGATACGGTTTGATAACATGTTTGTGTCCCTCACACAGCTATGTTCTGCACAACACTAAGTACCATAATTACCAAACTAGATGGGCGACTCCAAAGAAAAAAAAAGCACATTTTCTCAGCAACAACATATTGCCATTGCAGTGCTGTGACACTTGTAACAGTAAATTGCATCTTCCCAGCACTTGAACTGCAATATACTGTATTTTGTTTAGAAAAAATGAAATGGCATGGGGAGGGAATATGACTAGATCCTGTGCAACAAAACCACATGTCCTGAAGAAGCTCTAAATATCCCACTGGGAAGCCCCAAACCATCCCTCTAGATTTCTTGGATAACTGTCCATTTCTGAATGTCCAGTTGCTGTCAGGGCAAGCTTTTAACCCTTCACATTCTGGCTCCTTACAGATATTTCATCAAGGTGCCGTCGTCACTGATGCTGCCCGCTGCACTGCACTTGGGATTGAGGTACTGAACAAGCAAGGCTCCTCGGTGGATGCAGCCATCACCTCAGCCTTATGCTCAGGAATTATTCACCCACACACAGCCGGCATTGGCGGGTAGGTGTCTGCCATCAATTCCTTTACTCGCAATTTGCCATCCAATTTGCAATTTGGATTACCAAGGTCAGTGGAGACATTACCCTATGTACTCCTGTATAAGTCTAAAACTTTATGCCTGAATATTGACCCTGAAAACATGGATCAACTTATACATGGGTCAATACGGTTAATAAAGCTTCTAACAGCAGCTTGTTGGGGGGGGGGGCTGAGCTGAGAAGCAGAAATCAGGGGGATAGAAAAAACAGAGCAATTTTACTTACCAGTAATTGTTCTCAGGTACTAACACATAGCAAGCAAAAAAAAAAAAAAAAAAGGTAGCCATTTTCCTTCTTCTCCAAATGGGCAGAGATGTGAAGGTGCTTATGGGAATTGTAGTCATTATGAGGGCTGCTGCTATGCAGATGCTGTACTGTATTTTTCACAAAGCCTACAGCTCCTATAAGCGCCTTTATTTCTTTTCCTCGTTTGTAGACTAGCTCCATTTCTGTGCTGCCTCAAAAGAAAGTGAAATGGCTCTGTTTTTTTGGTTTGCTTTATGTTGCTGCTTCAAAACCATTACTGGTAAGTTATTTTCAAAGAATGTCATACCCCCCCCCTGAGTTTTACCCTCGACTTATCCACAGGTCATAGTAAATTCTATGATTTTTGGCTTCAAACCTGCCCTTGATATATCCATGATATCGACCTATACATGAGTATATGTATACTGCATTTTTGTTCTGCAGCAGTATTGATCATGTTCTCACATGCAACTTGGTCTTCTGAAAAAATCCCAAACCATGTTAGTCTCCATGCCTAACTTGTGGATGGTAAATCCAAATTTTGAATCTGCTACTTGCAGGAGTGTCTGGAAGTCAACTGTATGTTCATTGCCTTTCATAAGACTGCATCTTGTGTGGATTAAGTGATGGTTGATAAAAGTTTTAAGATCTGGTTCCCACATTACCTCCTTCAGGGTAATTTAGCAAAATGAAGCATTCATTCTTCTTCTATAACCAATATAGGCAATGCTGGCTGTGACTGATACACGATTTGCTTTTCATTGCAAGGAAGAGCAGCCCAAATATCAATTTTATCCTACCCTATTTTCAATTAGATTAGAAGAAATCCTGCTGCAGATCTGAGTTAGGAGCCTTGCCAGTGAGCTATATATAACTTTAAAAACAATTATCAACACCTGTTTGGAGCTTGAATTCAATTATCAAGATTTAAATGCCAACCCAAATGCTACCTGAAAACATTGCCTGGAATGATGAAGCCGTGAATAAACTTCACCAGAGAATTTCTATCCATAGCACAACAGCAGCACTTTCTAGTGCTCTGGGCTTATATTGTGTATCAGAAATAAATATAGTATATATTTATTAGTATACTAGCTTTTTGTGACCCGGCGTTGCCCGGGGGGACAAATTGTCCCCAGGGTCTATTAGGAGAAGGAATGAGTTTGTTCTGCAGTGTACCACGCTTGGTGCACAACGTTCCAGGCGTTCCTGAGTAATGGTGGAACATACACACAAATATACAGACATCCCTCAAATGTATGAAATAGCTAGATCCATATATAGAAATATAGAACTCGTCCCTGAGATAAGAAAGTATGGAAGACCTGGAACCCGAAATGCACACTATCACTGTGAAGTGAATGAGGAAACAGGGACACAATCAAGTAAAAGAGCCAAATGAAACAGTCATACTCATTGACCAAGGTGTGCAGGTCGTGTGGCAGGATAGCCCTGAAGTATGAGAAAGTGGAAGAGGTGGGCAGCTAGCTCTCTGGAAATAGGCCTCTCTCAGATCCGAGTGGGTGCTGGAATTCTCTGGATCCTTTGCAACTCTGTGCAACTCAGGCAGTGCAAAGCAGTTTCACTTTCGGTTTGGATTAGTCCCTGTGTAGCCTGCAGAATTGTTTGTGACCACAGGGTGGCAGCAGACCTGTAGCCCAATGCAATCCCCTTGGTTCCTGACGATCTGGCTCCCCTCCCCGAAAAATGGGGGGCTGTAGGGGGGTCTGACCCCCGCAGTGTTCTTTGCCAGGCTGCAAGGTACGTGTGTGCCAAGTTTTGTGGCAGTGGGTCCAGGTGTTCCCGAGCCTATGTATAACATACATACATACACACATACATACATACACAGACAGCCACATACCCACGTCCGTTTTTATATATATAGATAAGTGGCTTCAGATGTTGCCCAGGAATGCTGAAAGACTATATGATTGTGAGCGCAATCCAAACCATTAGCTGGAATAGGCAGCCAACATGCCTACCCCATGTCCAGCCCAGGGGTTAGGTACCCATGCTTCTGCGGTACCTGGGAAAAGGGAAAAATATTCCCCTTCTCTTGTGTGAAGTGCACTGGCGCAGGTGAGTTTACTTGGAGCTGCTCCATTGAAATCAGTAGCGCAACTCTGAGCAGTCAAATTGGGGCCACCTGGGTCAGAGGTTAGGCTCCAGCCCAAAGGCCAGATCCAGCAGTGTCATCCGGCAATGAGCTGCCAGAACGCTAGGCGGGACTTACTGCCAGATTGGCTGCCTGTCTGTGATGTGTCGCCACCTGCCCGCCCGCTGCGCGGGCACCCCTGGGTTTGGAGGGGGTGCCCGCTTTCCTGGGGGGCATGCCGGGTGCCTGGGCAAGCAGCGGAGGGGCGCACCAACCAGAGGGAGCCCACGCGGCGGGCGGGCAGGCGGCGACACGTCATGGACAGCCTGTCAATCAAGCGGTAAGTCCCGCCTAGAATTCCGGCAGCTCGTTGCCGGATGACACTACTGGCCAGATCCCTTCTCCACCCCACCCCCATGGGTCGGGCCTCCTGCCCAACCTTCTGCCTTTGCGTGCTGGAAATGTTCAGGGTCCAGCTGAGCATCAGTGTACATACTGATGTCATTCTGATCATGTCACAATGGGTCACCGTAAATGTTTGGAACCTGCCTGCTGTTGCCTCCAGAGATCTGAAAAATAAAACCATGAAAGGATTGTTGTGTAGCCTCACCCAAGAGGCAAGCATGTGTCTTGGAACCTGGGAGGATTTGCTCACTCTTAGCATTGGGGAACGTAAACTGGTAGAATTTCTGCATTCTAGAGGCCAGAGTCAACTGCCAATTTCACCAACCTTTGCTTCCTCTAAGCCTGACCCATAGCCGGGAGCTGTTTGCCTCCCTTCATTCATGGCAGAACTGTTTTCAAAAAAGCCTTACGCAAGAGAGATTTTCAAGCTTTTGGTGGCCAGAACACCAGGAAGTTCCAGGGCATATTACATAAATACTGTCACCCGAGAATGGTCCATCAGATAGGATTTGAGAAAACCTTTGCTGAAACTGGAAACTCTTGTTTCAAAGCAGATTAATTTAAAAACAAAACATTCTGCTCAAGCTTCACTAAACAAACAGGCCCAAAAGACCACAGAGGCTAAAACGAGTTGAAACTGCATTTACCTGCTGGTTGATTTGATTTAACAACAACATTGTTGTTTTAATTGGGGATTAATGTGAACACACCTACAGTTTTAGTAGAGAAGTACCCACTAGGCTTGTTTCCCAGTGTCGCTAACTAATAATAACCCAGTCCAATGTAAATCCCCCTGCAGCGATGCAGCAATGCCAGTAGCGGTTATACTGCACCTACAGAGAATTTTTGCCTGCTGGAGGCCTCCTCAGGGTAAGGGGACATTTGTTCCCTTGTCCCTGTGTAAGTTCCAGCAGCCACAATGGGTCAACTTGGACCTGAGTCAGTGACATTGCCGGCACGAGTGCGCATGGATCCATGCATGTGGCTTAGGCATGGAAAGGGAGTTTAGATATGAAGTGCACTGGCACCATTGAACCTGCTCCCTTTTAGCCCGCCCCACCCCCAGTTGTTGCCTCGTTCCACCCTCCTCCTCCTCGTTCAACTCCTCCCCTTTCCTATCTTCCTCCCACCCCTGCACTGGACTTACCGCCTTGTGCTGCTGCAAACGCTTTACAGCACTTTTGCAACAGTGTGTTCCAGGTAATACGTGTCCAGCCAGTGCAGGCCCTTGTTAGGATTGGGCTATAAGGTTTTGTATGGAACTCAGATAACTGAGATAACCTGGAGTTAGGCCAGCACAGTTAGGCCAGCAAAATTAAGGGCCACTGTAAAGCACATTTGGACCACGTTCGGAGTCAGGGAAAATGGCGCACGTCTGTGTTCTGGCCTCTCTGACTCTGAGAGTTATCCAAACATACTTTATGGTGTCTCTTGTGCCAGACAAAAATGCTGGCCTAACTGTGCCAACATAACTCCAGGTTAGGATTTCGCCCTTAAAATTGTCAAATTCATTTCACTCTGCCCCAGTTTGGAGAGCAGAATATGTCTCGAATGTAGTGCTACCTGGTGGCATTGCACTGCACAACTGTAGTGTTATATGAATGTGTTACGTGCACTAAACAAGGAGCAGCCATTCATCTTCATAGCTAATATCAGCGGCTGAATAAATACAGGGCTAAGAGAACAAGTCCTGATTAGTCAGATCAAGGGTGCACAAATTATAGTATTTCCACTTTATTCTACACTTAGTTTAAAAGTTTTGCTGACTGCATTACATTCTCAAAACAAAAACAAAACAACTGGGGACATTTGATCTTCTTTATCCCACCCTGTAATGTCACCTTCATGAAATTCTATTAGGATAAAACGGCTTTGATTGTAATTACGAAAGATCGTAGGAACAAGGTTGCTACATCTGTATTTTGAAAAGTACATCATGGAGCTGAGTGATGACTCTGCGGTGGAGCTGTAGCAATCTGGTGCTCACAGTGTTCTTTATTTTCTTATGGATGAGGAACAACCCTTTATAATAGGGAATAGCCAGCTGGCAGCAAGCAGATCAAATCTAGTCCGTGGATCTGGCCTCCAGTGCCCTTTCCAATTGTAATTAAAGCATGGTTTTTCAAAACCCTGCTCACCATTTTTGAGGAAAAGAAACATCTTTTTCTTCTCTCTTTTTCATGCTGGGCAGACAAAGGGCCACTGCTGGCTGGCTCTTCAGGGGATTTTCTAGGAGCATATTTGCAGCCTAATCCTGAGCTGCCCGGAGAAGGAGCGGTTCCAAAATGGCTCCCTTTGCATCCTGAGGAAGCCAAAGCAACCATGGGAATCTCTTCAGGGGAAGGGGATGTTTGTCCCCTTTCCCCAAGTAAAGCCCCAGCCCTCCCAATGGGGCTACTCAAGTCTCCGCTGGCTATGTTGCAGGCAGAGACTGAAGCGGCCCCATGTTGCGTGCCCAAACCCAACATGGGGGTTCAGGATGTGGTGGTGAGGGCCGCCTCTGGTCACAACCCTTCCCAGTGCCTCTCTTCCCCTTCCCTGCCCAGTTCCACTCTCCCCCCCACCTTCCCGGATCCTCCTCCCGCCCTGAAAAGCTGCTCCGTTACTGCCCCCTCATTGCATGATCTAGCATGTGGCATGGCTTGGTCAGCATTGGAAAGTTGGCTGGAATTGGCTAGACCTAAATATCCTAGTTCCTTGGGAAGGTGTTTTAGAAAACACCAGCCACCATCAGGTGGGCTGTGACAACAACAACAACAACAACAACAATAATGGTGGTGGTAGTAGTAGTAGTAGTAGTAGTAGTTTATTCAAGGTGACACAACCCTTGTTGCAAACTAAATGTTTTGTTTTGGTGATTGGGTGTGGAGCATTGATTTATGCCCTGATTATGTAACTAGAGGTGACACAAGTATGTACAGTACTACCAGAGGGAGGGAACCAATGCGGCAGAAGATTTGAAAGGGCAAAGTTCTTTGATAACATTTTTATGGTGGAATTGCACCTGGTTTTGTCGAGGATCTGCTGACAATTGCACATTCATTAAGACCAAAGCACTTATTTCCACCACCAAGGGTACAGAACAAGGTGTTTTTCAGCCTGTGGTACTCCTACCACTGGTGGTATTTGAAGTGGTGTCTGGTGGTACACACGGGACCCCCAGACCCCTGTTACTAGCAGAGAGACCAGCAATGCAATGTGATAAGCAGTAGGATAAGGCTTAGTGCAGAGCACCAGCATGCACTTTGTGCATGCTCATAAAAGCCCCACCCTGAACTTCTTACTGGTGTTTGTTGTGTCATGTCTGGCCTCGGAATCCAGAAGTAACAATTTGGAAAGTGAGGCTGAATAACAATGGTGAACAGCACAACCCATTAACCTGAACAGGAGATTCCTTTTAGGTGGGGACTTGAAGAACCCACATGGAGTTATGAGGGCTAGGAAATGAACCCCAAACTGGTGAGTGCACTGTTGGCACAGCTATAGGTGATTAATTATTTGTACTGGACATCATCCCAAAGTCCTTCTCAATGTATGATCAATCAATCAATTCACTCTCTTATGAATTCAATTCTTTCTTGTGATTCACTCTCTTGTTGTTGCAGTGGAGGAGTAATGCTGGTTCATGACATCAGGAAGAATGAGAGCCGGGTGATTGATTTCCGAGAGACAGCCCCCTTCAGCATCCAAGAAGCGGGTCTTAGGAAGGCTTGGGAAACAAAGGTGTGAGAGGGCCTTTACTGTTTAGGGGGGCAAGGTGGTAGCTGGGAAATATCTCCATGATTCACCCATAACTTACCTGTTCTGGTTCCCTGTTATGCTATTGAAAGCTGTGAACTGACTCTAACTTTCATGGGATGGGAACCCTGGTGTCATCATCTAGTACAGTGGTATTCAAACTGTTTAGACTGGGACCCACTTTTCAGAATGGCACTCATGTCGGGACCCACCAGAAGTGATGCCATTAACCTGGAAGTGATGTTGTGGCAGGAAATGACATCATCAAGCAGGAAGTGCTATCATTGTAACATAATAAAATGACACTCCTGAAATGCAAATTCACATTCTTGGACTGCAGCAATTGTACACCCATGAAACATCCCTGACAGAAAGCAAGATTAGGACAAAATACGATGTAAAAGCACTGAACTAAACACAAAATTAAAAAACAACCCTCACTTGAAAATTCAAATTTTTAACACTCACAAAAGAAATATAACAAGAATAAGGCCTGTAGTTTCCAAGATGGCTGCTCCCAGCTTTCTGCGACCCACCTGACATCAAGTCGCAACCAGCGGTGTTATTCTGCCGGAACGCTGGCTGGGACATCCGGGTGATCGACAGCCCGCCCATCGTGTTCTGCAGCATTACGCCATTTGTGTAACGTACACAAGCGGCGTAATTGGTTACGCAAACGGCGTAACGCTGCGGAACACGACAGGCGGGCTGTCGATCACCCGGATGTCCCGCCCAGCATTCCGGCAGCATAACACCGCTGGTCGCAACCCACCAAGTGGGTCCAGCCCACAGTTTGAATACCACTGATCTAGTATATTCAAAATGCCACTCACCTTTTCTAGAGCCCATAAGGGCTTACTCACTTCCACAAAAAAAATCCCATCTCCTCTATACATCTTCTCTTGCTTTCCATTTGGAGATTAAGGGCACAGTCCTAACCAACCTTCTAGCCAGTGGCGTAAACTAGGGCCAAACATTTTGCACCAAGGGCCCATAAATTTTTGACACCCCCCCAACAAAATTTGTGGACTCATCATGCAGGCCCACAGGCTGTGTATTTGACTGTATATTTACACAAGACACTTGTATTTTGAGGTTTTCTAGTTTTTTGACCATAACAGTTGCTAGAACAGATACATTACACTCTATTTTTTCCAGTGAATTTCAGATGAAATTCTGCATCCAATGGTATACAGCATGATCATATTAGTCCTTAATACCATGATTGTAAAAACCTTGATTTTTACAAAAGAAGTTTTATTTTCAGTTTTTAGTTTTTTGGCCATAACGTTTGCTGTGATAGATATATTACATTCCAGTTTTTTCCCATTGAATTCCGGGTGAATTCCACATCCAACAGTTTACAGCATGATGGTAGTGTTCCGTAAACTCGCGATTTTTAAGATTTGGGGTTCAGTGGTGATACCCCCCTGAGAATGACACCTGGGGCACTGCACCCCTTGCCCCATAGGTAGCTACGCCACTGCTTCTAGCACTAACATAGCTGTGCTAATGGGGCATGTGCTGCATCCTGCAGGGGAGTAGTAGACACAGAGGCCTCCTCAAGGTAAGGCAATTTGTTCCCTTACCTTGGAGCTGTATTGCCTTTACCCCAGTACTGGAAAGTTGGTTAGGCTTGCGCCCTAAGAAAAAAAAATTAAATGTTATCTTGCTAGACTAATTGTTACCTTTCGAGAGCTCTTTCATTATGTCTTTTCTTATTTTCAGCCTGGACTCCTGGTTGGTGTTCCAGGTATGATCAAAGGACTCCATGAAGCACACCAGTCTTATGGGAGGTATGGACGTTTTCAAGGCTTGTACACTCCAATTGGAAGACTGGAAGGCAACTTCCAATGCTCTGTATCACTTATGGTTAAGCTGTTGTGCACCTTAAGTACAGCACAGCGAGAGAAGGTTAATTATGTTGACTCGAACTCCCTTTAAGACAAGGATTCGGTGGCTAACATGCTCATCACTGTGTAATCATCATCATATAACTCACCAAGCAATGCCTGTGTTTCTTTGTTGGCCAGGCTGCCCTGGAGAGAATTGTTGGGCCTTGCTGCAGATGTAGCTGCGGATGGATTCAATGTCACGCATGATTTAGGTGAGAGCCTTCATGAAATCAAAAAGTATACAGCGAGTTTATATGTACAGTCTGAATTGCATTTCCAGTCTGAATATGCATCTTACATATTTTGCAAGACTTCTTTTCTCAGGGATGAGGCTGCAGACTGAAGCCTACATACTTAGTAATAACTAATGCTTGGAAATAATCTGTCTTGCTTCCTTCATTTTTCTACCCCAACCCCATTTTCTACCCCATTTTCTACCTTGTGTTCAGGGAGATGTTCCATGCAGTTGGATTAATAAACACAACAGTTGGTTTAAAACTTCATGTCCTCCCGTGCAGAGCATTGTCAAACAGGTCTTGCTTGCCTTCACATGGTTGCATAGGCCGTGGCAATTGACACAGGTTGCTTGTGCCAATCTAGAACCCAGAAATTGCTGCTTGTCAAGACCTCTCGCCTCTACCATGCATTGTACTAGCCTCCATTAGGAGGCAAAGTGGTGCTCCAGGGACTGAGGCAAATGAATTTTTTCCTAACATGTTTAGGACCATACCATATTAGCCTGAAACAACAGGGCACAAACATAGATTTTCACATAATAAAGCGTGCAGTCTTAACCTGGAGTTAGGCTGGCACAGTTAGGCCAGCAAAGTTTGGCTGACACAAGGGACACTGTAACATACGTTTGAACCACTTTCTGAGGGCACAATCCTAACCAACTTTCCAGCACTGGCATAGCTATGCCAATGGGGCATGTGCTGCATCTTGCAGTGGGGTAGTAGTCACAGAGGCCTCCTCAATGTAAGGGAATGTTTGTTCCTTTCCCTTGGAGCTGCTTTACTCTTACCCTGGTGCTGGAAAGGTGGTTAGGATTGTGCCCTGTATCAGAGAGCCCAGCACACAGATATGCCCATCCTCTCTAACCGAGAGTGGTCCAAACACACTTTATAGTGGTCCTTGTGCTGGCCAAACTTTGCTGACCTTACTGTGTCTGCCTAACTCCAGGTTAGGATTGCACCCTAACATACACCCAGAGTTGCCTCTGTGGGGACAGTTTTCCTAGATTTCTGTCATGTCATATTGGACTGAGCATGTTTTGCCGACACCACCATTCATCTTCCCATTGTCTCTCCTGTTGCCTGTAGCCATGGCTATCCAAAAAGTGAAGCAAGAGCATAACTACTCAGTTAAGTTCAGAGACACCTTCCTTCCAGATGGCCAGCCCTTGTTACCTGGCCGGTTTATGAGAAGACCAGACCTGGCTGCTCTTTTAGACCTGCTTGGGTCAGGAGGAGTCTCAGCGTTCTA
The DNA here is from genome assembly GCA_029204185.1 of Lerista edwardsae. Lineage (NCBI taxonomy): Eukaryota > Metazoa > Chordata > Lepidosauria > Squamata > Scincidae > Lerista > Lerista edwardsae. Next base: position 6,515,023 of record JAJKFI010000043.1, on the reverse strand, counting down.
CAGTGGAAATGTGACACAAGAGATCATTTCAGAGGTGAGTCATTTTCTATATATGGGTTGCCTGTACGTTTAGTTCTGAACAGGCATTGGTACTATACAGCTGTAATTTGTCTGCTTCATTAAAGTGTATTGCAAGGATTGCTCATGAGTCTCAGTTACGAAATCCCACAAGGTATTACCAAATTGAATAGTTGGCAGTGGCATACCTGTGTGTGTGTATGTTGGGGGGTAAAGCTTGCTCTAGCACAAGATTCCCCCTTGGGGGAAAGAAAGGAGGAGGCAGCCCAGAACACGCCTGCCAGGAAATAATTGTGGTGATGTCACCGCAATTACTTCCAGGAAGGGGGCGGCGGGTGACAGCTAGAGGTGTACCTCCGGGTGCCGCCACCCCCTGAACACCACTGATAGTTTTGAACAAATTTTTTTCCTCCTGATTCAGTGCCAAAGGATTTTTCTTAAATTCATTGTCTCCACTAACAGCCCAATCCTAACTAAATTCCCATAGATAGCCCTGAAGAAGAGATCTTGAAACGAGGATTTGTATAAACAGTGAAGAAATGAGAACATTCAACTACAGTACTGCCTCTTTGAGTGTGCATACACCCAAAGCACGTCTGCTGCTTCTGAGAAAGGAACAGTGTCCTGAGCCATGCGCTCTCTGTCTTGTGAATGATTGGAAATGTCTGGGTTCAATGGTGGCCTTTGACAATTGTGCACCTGAACCAAAAAATAAACATGACCCTCTCCCCACACAGACTTCCTGAGTTTATTTAATCAGTGCTTCTAAAATGCTCAGAAATAGATGCGAAAAGCTGCCTTTTGGAGGGCTGCCAACTCCTAGAGAGAATCTCTCTCTCTCTCTCTCTCTCTCTCTCTCTCTCTCTCTCTCTCTCTCCTCCCCCCCCCATTCATTTCCTATTTAGGAGTGGGGGCCTGAATGCGAGAGGGACTCAGAAATCTACGTTTAACTAATCTGTGTTAATCCTACCCTTCATATGTCCCTCTCCCTGTGATCCAGTAATCCCTGGATCCCTGTGCTCTGAAAATGTAGAAAATGGCTACCAACTCTAAAAACCAAGCTGTTAGGAGAACAAAGGCAATGATGTGTTATTTAAACTTGACATTTGAACCAAGAAGTAAGCTCAGGAGACATTTAAATGGCACCACTGGGAATAGTGTGAGAACACCTGAAGCTGCAGCATTATTGAAGTGAAGGATGCAAACAGTCATGAGGTCGCTTTAATTTTGACAGAGCAGCAAATCAGTCTGTGTGTAGGGGGCGGGGGCAAAAAAAATACAAGAACAGGACATAAAAACACCGGAATGGGACAGTATGTTATATTTAAAAACAAACTATATTGCTTTTAATTGTTAAATTGTACATACTGTGATTCATTGTATTTTAATGTTGTAAGCCGCCTTGGGTGCCCGTGGGGCAGAAAGGCAGGATAGAAATTAAATAAATAATAATAAATATATTTTTATAATGAACCATCCTGAAAACGAAGCATATCCTTGGCACCCCTCAGATTAGGTTCTGTTTGGGCAGTTCTGTGAATATTCTAAATATATATGAGAAGATTTTTATATTTTGTTTCAGTGTTCCAGGCCACAGTGTTCTTAAAAAGCAGTTCAGTTGTGGCAGACAAGTTTCCCTGAAAATATAGCCACTCTTGATTTTTCCTCATAGTACACAGCTGCAGGGGAGTGTTGGTTATGTTCTAGGGTGCCCTTGTCATGCAGACAGTGACAGTCCTGCCATTTTGAAGTGTGTGTGTGGGGGGGCAAATGCCCCAGGTGCTGCGCTGGAGGAGCGGGAGGACGGTGGCGACAAGGCGGCTCGTCTCTCACAAAGGCGAGCGGTGTTTGGCCCACCCTCACTCCCTCGCCCCTGTATGGCTCCAAAATGGATCCTGGTGTGGTGTGGGGGTGTGGCAGAGTGGTGTCAGGGGCAGGCACTCCTCCTTCTTTGCCCTGAAGCAGCCCATTGGCTGGGTCTGCCACTGCATGCAGGCTAGATATGAGACTGAATTAGTATAGCCTGAGCCTCACATGAACTGTGTGTGCACCCTGGATTATGTCCCAGAATCCTCTGTAGTGTGCAGGGGTTCTCCAACAGACTGGGTGACATAGAAAGAGTTTCCTGAGTGTCAGAAGTCTGCAAAAGGGCTCATCTAGAATAAAAGGATGTGACTGTGGTCAATTTTCCTCAGTCAGTCTTGGAGTTTTGAATGATATGATCCTTCTCCAGAAGGTAACAATTGTTGAGCCAGCTGATAAAGCTTTAATTGCCCTTTTAGCGCAAGACTTTCACTGTTTACATGCAAATTTGTTGATATGACCCTCTGTCTAGGTTCTTCATTTTGGTGGAACCCTGACTGAAGAGGATTTTAGTAACTACACTGTCTTGCTGGAAGATCCAGTCCATACAGTCTATCAAGGTAAAATGATGCATTTATGTCACCTAGGTTGGTCTCGCTTGCACTATATGTTTGATCCACAGTGTCTTCCTCTTTTTAGATAAGAAAGTTGGATTTAGAAAGCAGAGGCTTGGCTCAGAATAGAGGGAAGTTTGGGCTTCGTTTATTTAATGAACTAGGGACTATGGCAGGGATAGGCAATGTGGGGCTTGTGAGCTACTAGTAGCTTTCAGGGTGGTTTTTGGTAGCTCGCGGCCTGCTCCCTTGCTCTGGTGATTTTTTTTCTACATTCAAATATGATGGTGGTGGGGAGAGAAACCAGGACCAATAGGGCTATATTTATTAAAGATCTGCAGCTCTGTGTGTGTTGCTTCTTGGAAGGATGCCTTGCCCTGCTGCCTTGCTATGGCAATTTTTTTTCTACAGTTAAATATTGGGGGATCACCAGTTAGCTCTTTGCCAGTTAGTCATTCCGTGAAGTAGCTCACGTACAGTATATCTAATTGTTGCCTACCCCTGGCCTATGGTGATAAGCCAGGACTGCGACTAGTATTAAATATCTGGCCTAAATCACTAGGTGGCTTTGAGTTTCAGCTACAAGACAGAAGGGCTGCTCCAACATTGCTTTGCAAGAACAGGCTTTGCATTTGGTCTTTGTGGTGCCAATGTCAGCGCCACATGTCTATGTGGCATTGCCAGGATCAGCTTGTGAGATGATGGGTGTTGTGTGGTTAACAGCACAACACTGGCATGGTATTCAGATAGGTTTGGGCCGTTAGTTACAAAAAGAATTTCTATGCAAGAGCAAATCTGAAGTGCCCTTCGATTCACAAACCTAGTATCAGTATTCTTAGGATTCTGCTCAAAAGCAGGAAAACCTTGCTTGTCTGTAGCTTTTCTCCTTGTCCTTCTTTTGCCTGACAGGCCATCTTGTTCTCAGCCCTTCACCTCCACATGCAGGCCCTGCACTGATCACTGCTCTGAATATCCTTGAGGGTTTCAACATCACCAGCCAGGTAGCCAGGGAAAATATTCTTCATTGGATAGCAGAGGTAAGACTCACTGAGCAGGTTATTTTGGTTTGGGCAGTGATATAATAGGGTCTTGTGTCCTCAGTGATTTGTACAGAGCAGTGTTTGAACTTTTTTCATCTCACAGCATGCTCCCAAGGCAGTAAAATTGTCAAGACACACCACCAGTTCTTTTTTTACAATTGGCAAGGTACAGAGTGCTGCCAGTAGGGGGATCACATCCCCCAATTGTTGTTGTTCAGTCGCTAAGTCGTGTCAGACTCTTCGCAACCCCATGGACCACAGCACGCCAGGCCTCTCTGTCCTCCACTAGCTTCCGGAATTCGCCCAATTTCATGTTCATTGCTTCGGTGACACTATCTAACCATCTCATCCTCTGCCGCCCCCTTCTCCTTTTGCCTTCCATCTTTCCCAGCATGAGGGTCTTTTCTAAAGAGTCCTCTCTTCTCAATAGGTTGCCAAAGTATTGGAGCTTCAGCTTCAGTATTTGTCCTTCCAGGGAGCAATCAGCCTTGACTTCCTGGAGGATTGACGGATTGGATCTCCTTACAGTCCAAGGGACTCTCAAGAGTCTTCTCTAGCACCATAATTCAAAAGCATTTATCCTGCCCCAAACTCCAAGACCATTCACAGCACACCAGTGGCACACTCAGTAGTGTCATTCAGTAATGAGGAAGCGGAACGCTAGGCGGGACTTACCCCTTGATTGACAGGGAGCCCGCAACGCATCGCCGCCTGCCATTCCACCGCGGGGGCTTCTTCCGGGTGGCTCTCCGCAGCACCCAGCGCACCCCCCAGGCAAGCGGGCACCCCCTCCGAAGCCAGGGGTGCCCGTGCGGCGCTCGGAAAGGCAGCACCGCATCAGCAACGCGCAGCCAATCAGGCGGTAAGTCCCGCCCAGCGTTCCGTCTGTTCATTACTGAATGACACTACTGGGCACACTGCTTGAAAATTGCTGGTATAGAGAATTTACTGAGGTTAAAGGGAAAAGGAACTGTAAATGGTTGTAACTGAGGGTTAATTAACACAGAGCACAATCCTAACCTGGAGTTAGGCTGGCACAGTTAGGTCAGCAAAGTTTGGCCGGCACAAGGGACACTGTAAAGAATGTTTGGACCACTCTCAGAGTCAGAGAAGCCAGCACACAGACGTGCGCCATCCTCCCTGACTCAGAGAGTGGTCCAAATGAGCTTTACGATGGCCCTTGTGCCAGCCAAACTTTGCTGGCCTGTGCCGGCCTAACTCCAGGTTAGGATTGCACCCACAGTGATTTGAAATAGTAGTTACTGGTATGTAAGTACATCATACTCAGAACATACCCTCAGAATGCATTTTGTATTCTGGCAGATTGGAACTTACCAAATATGCCCATAAATCCTAATCCTTTCCTAATTCATTAAATTTTATTCCAACTAACATAGCAAGTTTGTTGGAATAAAATTGAACCAATTAGGAAAGAATTGCATAGCAACATCCAATAAAGAGGGCAGGAGTCAGCATTTAGGGTAATTGTAAGTGCTTTGCATGCATTGCTGGCACCAGGTTGCTGGGGCTCTTCAGACAAAGTCCTGCACTGGGCTTTATCACAACCTCCACAAATGAAGGTTGAGGGGCAGGCTCAGTAAGGGGGGCCCTCCAGGGCTCTGCTTACCCAGCCTCTGATGTCACTCCCCACTTGCATGCATTTCACTTCTGGGATCCTTTTTGTGGAGTCAAGTTTCTTGAATCTCAAGCAGGAGGAGGGGTTACATCTAAATAGTCTCTTTGTCTTAAGGAAGCCTCGTAATATGAAAGTGCTAAAAATTACTGCAATTGGATTAAAAAATCTTTTGTACTGGAGAATATTTATCCTAGCACACCTTTGCATGGGGATATCAAGATGATATGAATTGCAAGATTCTGGAAGAGAAAATCATACGTATGTATGAGGGTGCAATCCTAGGCAGTGCAGGACTGGCGACGCCAACGGGCCAGCGCCATATCCAGCGCTGCTTAGGATGGGATAGAGCCCCCCCCCGCGGCAAGGGAGCATGCACTCCCTTACCGTAGGGGAGGCTCCAGCCTCCCCTATGTGCTCCTTGGATCTGCACCCGCTAAAGAGCGGGCGCAGATCTGAGGGGACTGTGTGGCCCGAATTGGGGCTGTGCGGCCTCGCTGATGGGCTTAGGATGTGGCTGTACGGCCACCCCCAAGCCCACCCAGGTCCTGCCCAAGTCCCGCCTTCCCCCTTCCCACCAATCCCTGTTTCGAAACGGGACAGAGAATCCCTTGCACCGACCGTCTTCGGTTGGCGCAAGCGAGGCTCTCCATTGGCGCTCTGAAGCCGACGCTTCAGAGTTGGAGCGCTGACACGGGGGTGCTGCTTGGTGCCCGTGCACCAGTGTTCCACCCCTTGCATCGACGCGATGACGTCGCATCGACACAAGGGGCACGCTAGGATTGTGCTGTGAGTTGCCATCTTCTGATCTCTCTTCTCATGGAAGACGTGATAGTCAATATAAATTGGCTGAAAGCACCTCCTTGTGGCCCATCTCTCATACTGTTCATAAGTGAGGCTCACAAAATTCAGTTGTCAGCTTCCAAAAGCTGGCCCTTCTAGTCATCTACTTTAATTCCAATTTAACCGTGAACTGTATTCCAATGTCATGATTCAGTACCATTAGAAACCGTGAGACAAGTTTTTTCCTAACTTCAGTTGCACAATTCCAGTGGAAATAATGAATTACTCTTTGGATACAATGACATAGAACTGGAAATGTGGTATGTACAGTAGCAAATAAGAAAAGAAACATTTCTGTTGGATACAGTAGCGGCCATACTCAGGTGCCTTCCCACACCTCTCCTTGAGGGGAGCAGCTCAATGGAAAATGCAGAAAAAATAAGTTTTGTGTATGGGAAATGTGAGCAACCAGGTTTTTCCCCCAGTGGCTAATAAAACAATAAATGACTACACACCTGTCATTAAAAAATGGCAGCATTCAGGAATCAGTGGGAGAATGTTTCAGTCTCGTAGGACGTTTGGCTGCTTCTGTGAAAGTGTCTATTATCCACAAAAGCAACGGTCAGAGGGAGTGTGAGATTGCTGAACTTGTTTATTTCAAGCAAAGCAATGCTTTAGCTCTTCCATTACAGGTGATAAATTAGCACATGGGCAGCACCATCCTATTTGGTGCTTAGCGCTGACGCTACAACGTTGTGTCAGTGCTACAGCATTAGCGCCGACGCAGGGGCACTGAGCAGCACCCCCACATTGGCGCTAGGCAACAGGACCGGTGCTGCTGGCAGAGCCGGTCCTGTTGCGCCCCCGCAGCACCTCCCTTGCGTCAGCCAAAGCCGACTGGCACAAGGCAGGTGCCATGACAGGGCGGCACGGGAGGGAGGTGGGGGGCAGGACTTGGGCGGGATGTGGGCAGGCTTGGGAGGTGGCCATACGGCCTGTCCTAAGCCTGTCTGCAAGGCCGCGCAGCCCCAATTTGGGCCGCACGGTTACCTCAGATCTGTGCCTGCTCTTTTGCGAGTGCAGATCTGAGGAGCACGTACGGGAGGCTGAAGCCTCCCCTATCATAAGGGAGTGCCACCGGTTACAGTTCTGTTCTCTATACTCATGTGTGTGTCTGTGTGTGTGTGTGTGTGTGTGCGTGCGTGCGTGCATGCATGCACATATGTATGCCCAGAAGCTAAAGACAACGTTTCACCTCACCACTAGACCTTGTGCCCCAAACAATTCAAATGCACATGTCAAGATCAATCTTTATATTGTCTCTGTTTTTTCTTCCATTCTGTTCCATGTAGACGTTGAAAATAGTGCTGGCATTAGCTAGCACCTTGGGGGATCCTTTCTATGATGCATCCGTTTCTCACAGTGTAGAAGATATGATGAGGTAAGTCTCAATTACAATATAATGAATAAAAGAACACTGATCACCTTCCACGTTGCACCATTTACAGACCTGGCCACTGCCTGAATTCTTGGGGGCCACTCCATTAGTTGGATAACGGTCCAAGGTTGGGGTTATTTGAGCCCCTCATCTCCTTCCTCCCCCCCCCCCCAAAAGATGGAGAAAAACAATAAATAGTGCAAGTTGTTATGCCCTTCTTTCCACTTACACAATGCGCAATCATAACCTGGAGTTAGGCCAGCACAGTTAGACCAGCAAAGCTTGGCTGGCACAAGAGCCACTGTAAAACGCTTTTGGACCATTCTTGGAATCAGAGGCCAGCACACAGACGTGCACCATCCTCCCTGACTCTGAGAGTGGTCCAAATGTACTTTACGATGGCCCTTGTGCCAGTCAAACTTTGCTGGTCTGACTGTGCCAGTCGAACTCCAGGTTAGGATTGTGCCCTCAGTGTATGCCCTGCAGCGAGCCTGAATGGGAGAAATGAAGCTGCTGTTTTCTCAGTTCCCCTGTATCTCTTATACTGGACTGTGCTTTCAGTTCATAAAGAGATATATTTGCTGGATTTAAGGGAGTTTTAACTACAGTGCGCCCTCCTCATCCATAGGTTTCAGACCTGTGGATTTGGCCTACTGCGAGTTCTGAACATGCATCTGCAGGGCCTCAATAAACCTCTTGGATGCTATGGCAAGTGAGCAGAGATTTGACAAAAACCTGGATGTGCATCTCAGAAGCCTCTGGAACGCCTTCTGAGGTGCGAGGAGACTGTGCACGACCTCCATGCACCTCAGAACACCTCCAGATGTGACCAGAGGTCCTCTAAGGGAAGCTGTGGATCTCAGTACCTGCAGGTTTAGTACCTGCAGGTGTGTGTGTCCAGGAACAGATCCCCTGCGGATAACAAGGTCCGTCTGTATATGCAGTTTTGACATTATGCTCCAATCTTGGAATATTGGCAGCGCCAGTCGTGTTGTGCCCATGCAGCGACTCCCTTGCATCAGCCGAAGGCGGGCGGCGTGAGGGAGGCGCCATGACGGGGCGGCTCGGGGATTGGTGGGAGGAGTGTGGGAGGTAGGCGAGATGTAGGCGGGTCCAGCATCCGGCCATACAGCCCCAGTTCGGGCCGCGCGGTCTCCTTGGATCTGTGCCTGCTGTTTAGCAGGCGCAGATCCAAGGAGCCCATAGGGGAGGCTGGAGCCTCCCCTACGGTAAGGGAGCTCACACTCCCTTGCTGCGGGGAAGCTCCAGCCTCTCCTATACTGCACTGGAAATGGCGTTGGCCGGCTGGCCAACGCCATTTCCAGTGCAGTATAGGTAAAAGGTAAAGGTTTCCCCACGACCGAATGGTCTAGTCGTGACCGACTGTAGGGGGCGGTGCTCATCTCCGTTTCAAAGCCTGTAGAGCTGGCATTTTTGTCCGATCATGTGGCCAGCATGACTCTACGCCGTAGTGCACAGGACGCTGTTCCCTTCCCACCGAAGTGGTACCTATTTATCTACTTGCATTTTAGGTGCTTTCGAACTGCTAGGTTGGCAGGAGCTGGGACAAGCAACGGGAGCTCACTCCGTCACGCAGTCTCGAACTCCCAACCTTGCGGTTGAAAGCCCAGCAACAGCGGATTAACTCGCTGCGCCACCACGTCCCAGTATAGGATTGTGCCCTAAATGTATTTTGTAACACCTCAATCGTTTTAATACATATAAGTATGTATTATATTACATCTTACGTTCTGTGTTTCATTGATACATTTGTAGGTGAACATTTATATACCTTATAGTCTAGTCTGTCTACCATGTTACCATTTTCCTGTTTCTTTCCACCTGTTTTCAAAATACACTACTCTTTCTCCGCTCTCTTGCCAATGCAGTAAATCCAAGGCAAACATCCTGCGACAACTGATTAACGACTCCCAGCCTTTTCCATCCGGTCCTCTGATTCCACATTTCCCCATAGAAAGTGGCCCCTCTGCTAGCCAGGTCCTTGTCATGGGACCTGATGACTATATTGTTGCAGTTGTAAGGTAAGAGGTTTATTCTCTAGGTGTGTTCAGAGGTGCGATAGAGAAATATGAGAAATAGATGTAGGAATATGATTTTCATTTTTAATTGTCATTGGACTTTGAAGGAATAGGTTGATTCCTGAGTTGAGAGATGTTATTGGAGCTACTCACAGGTTGCACTGTGTGTGCATACAGGTACATGAATTCATTTTAAACGGTCAACATGGGAAGTCGACCCCTTGAAAATGTAGAGTACGGATTGTGGTGTATATGCAATCACTATATATGCATGTAACATAATGTGCAAACAACTATATACGCAAGCACACAGATTAACAACCATATTGATATCTAGCCTCCTGCCTTACAATGAGTCGCCTTGAATCTGCACTAGCAATTTCGCTGGTTCATGTCCAAGGAGAGAACGTGGGCAGGAAAGGGGTAGGAGGGGATCTTGTAGGGGATAGGACCCAGTGCGGACCGTTACCCTCTGATCCACCTCTCCAACAACCTCCCCTCCTCTATTCTTCCCCCTCCCTGACCCTATTTCAACTTCCCCCACCCTTCCTGCTTCCCCAGCATCTTTCTCTCCTTGGCAGGAGGCTGGTGCTCCAGTGATTTGTACAGGAAGGCTCTGTCTTTCCCATCGTAGCCCTTGTAATGTTCTACTTACGTTCTTTCAACCTGCTTTTCAGCCAGAGTTCAAGCACCTCTAACTGAAATTAAGCCAATTGTGCTCCCTCTAAGAAATCACTCTGGTGCTGGCCCAGCCTCTCTTATAGGCTGGTACCAGCAGCGTCATGCAGCCGGAATGCTGGGCGGGAGGAACGGGTGAGCGGCAGCCCGCCCGTTGCGTACCGCTCCGTTTCGTCGTCTTCCCCGCCCCCGCCAAAAGACGGCGAGGTACGCAACAGGCGGTCTGCCGCTCACCCGTTCCTCCCGCCCAGCGTTCCGGCTGCATGACGCCGCTGGCTGGTACCAGAAAAATGGCTCCTGAATTGCTTGTAGCTAGAGCTTTACTGGCTCACTTGCCACCTGCGGTCCCATCTGGCCAGCTGGTCTTGGTGATTATATCACTGCCATGCACCATGGTGTCTGGGATTCATCCACATCTCCCAGCTTGTGTCTGATCAGATGCAAAGCAAAGTGAGGCTTACAACTGTGGAAAACTGATATGCAATTCACAGTGCAGTGTCATGTCTGCCAAGAAATTACGAGGCAGGATTTTCAATGTTGTGTTTTTGGCTGCTGTTGAAACAGTCTTTTTTTGAACAGAAGTAAAACTTATTGACACTGCAATCCTAAACTGGAGTTAGGCCGGCATAAACTAAGCCAGCAAAGTTTGGCCAGCTCAAGGGCCACCATAAAGCATGTTTAGACTACTCTCAGAGTCAGGGAGGATGGCTCACATCTGTACGCTGGCCTCCATGAGAGGCCCAAACATACTTTACGATGTCCCTTGTGCTGGCCAAACTTTGCTGGCTTAGTTTATGCCGGCCTAACTCAGAAAAGGATTGCACCCTCAGAAACTGGGCAGGAGAAGGGGTTTCAGATCCATAAGCTCTAAGGTGGAATATATTATTGTGCAAGGGTGCAAGGTGGTGCAAGGGTAATAGGCTACCTTAGAATGCCAGATGCAGGGGAGTGGCAGTAAGATATAAGTATCTGTTGTCTTGCGTGCTCCCTGAGGCATCTGGTAGGCCACTGTGAGATACAAAAAGCTGGACTAGATGGGCCCTTGGCCTGATCCAACAAGGCTGTTCTTACGTTCGTATGTTCTTATTAAGCAGGTTTGGTTTCTTTCCACATTTTCTTTGTGCTCCCCTTCAGTTCTTTGAATCGGCCTTTTGGAAGTGGAATAATGACTTCTTCTGGAATCCTTCTAAACAGTCAGATGTTGGATTTTTCCTGGGTGAATGAAACAGATAACCAGTCATCTCCCAGTATGGTAAGAAATTGTGAAATTAATCTGACACAAATAATGGGGGTGGAGGCAAGTACATGTATGCGTGACACAGGTGACACAATTATTGAAGTGTATGGTTGCTTCCACTAGTGCCCTTTATGCTGCAGGTAAAGGTTGTCTGGAACTGGGCCTGTAGCTTAGAGTGTATGTTGTAGAGCAGGCCTCTCCAAACTACAGCCCGTAGGTCACATTCAGCACACCATAAGATTTTATTCAGCACACCATAAGATTTAGCACACAGTAACGTTTTTTCTTGTCAGAGCATTTACTAATGTTTGACATTTTTACTCATTACTGTTGTTGTTGTTCACTCACTAAGTCGTGTCCGACTCTTTGCAACCCCGTGGACCACAGCACACCAGCCCTCCCTGTCCTCCACTAGCTTCCGGAGTTCGCCCAATTTCATGTTCGTTGCTTCAGTGACACTATCTAACCATCTCATCCTCTACCGCCCCCTTCTCCTTTTTATTTGCCTTCCATCTTTCCCAGCATGAGGGTCTTTTCTAAAGAGTCCCGTCTTCTCATGAGGTGGCCAAAGTACTTGAGTTTCAGCTTCAGGATTTGTCCTTCCAGGGAGCAATCAGGCTTGACTTCCTGGAGGATTGACCAATTGGATCTCCTTGCAGTCCAGGGGACTCTCAAGAGTCTTTTCCAGCACCATAACTCAAAAGCATCTATTCTTCAGCGCTCCACATTCCTTATGGTCCAGCTCTCACAGCCATACATTACTACTGGGAAAGCCATAGCTTTGACTATGCAAACCTTTATTGAAAGGGTGATGTTTCATTATACCATATATCATTTCTTTGAAAATTGTCACATTTCTCTTTGTTCTGAATCATGTCATGCTGATTTAAAAAAAATCCAAGTAAAAGTCATTCATTTAAACTTCATTCATTTATAAATAAAAACTGATTTTTTTTGCCCTGTAAAAATGTGTAAAATATATGATGTGGCCCTCATACTGAAAAGTTTGGGGATCCCCGTTGTAGTGGGTATTGTATACTATTTATAAAGGGCTTTGGATTTCCTGCAGTGAAGGTTATTAGATAAATGTGATGCAGTAAAGGAGTAAGTGCTGGGTTTGAGATCTTATCCAGTCCAGTTATTTGGAAATCAGGTAAGGAAAAAGGGCATTAAAGAGGAAAAACAATAAATTTAATAATATTTCTTTTCTTACAGAGGAATTCTATTCAGCCAGGGAAAAGGCCTTTGTCTTTCTTATTACCCACGGTTGTTCGACCATCGGAAGGCATGTGTGGAACCTACCTTTGTCTGGGAGCCAATGGTGGGAACAAAGCATTGAGCAGCATTACACAGGTCAGTTCTGCAGTATATTCCCCAGGAAGTGGCATCCCCTTTCTTGCTAGAACAGTAGTTCCCAACCTTTTAAGCACTGGGACCCCCTTTTTAGGTACAATAATCTGTAAGCCCCCAAGACCTAGGGCCGGAAGTGATGTCATTAAGCAGGAAGTGATATCAAGATGCAGGAAGTGACATCATTGTTAAGTTACCGATACCAGCTGGGACAGAGTGCCTATACCTTTAGCCATTGTATAGAAGAGGGAATTTGGGCAGGTGCAGCTCATTGTGGAAGGGTTTCAAAAGCTGCACCTGCCAAAATCCCGTCTTCTGGTTAAATGGTTAAATCAATCAATCAATGAATATTTATATACCGCTTTTCAACATGAAGTTCCCAAAGCGGTTTACAGGCAAAGATATAGGCACTCTGTCCCAGGTCGTATCTGGTATTCCTAATCATTGTGCGAGCAATCAGCAGGGAGGTTAACAGGGAGGCCAACTCACTCAACCTCCACACAGTTACAAGGAAGGATTGCTTCTTGTTAAGTGAATGGAACCCCAGAGGAACTGTGCTCCTCCCCCATATGGAGCGCTATTGAAGACAACACACCACAAAAAGATCAGTCCAGTAGAAAAATTGTAAGTTCTCACTCTTCTCCCATTTCACATTCTCACCCACCATGCCCCAAGATGGAGGAATTCCAGAGAAGCCTTCAAGTAGTTCCGTTTTCCAGTTTTTCACAATGGCAGGGCCCAGCTCTCCAGGACCCCCAGAAAATTGGCTTGTGACCCCTTTGGGGGTCAGAAACCCCAGGTTGGGAACCAGTGTACTAGAAAGACAGGTCTCTCAGGAGGAGTTCTCACTGAAGGGAAAACCTGCCTCTGGGTTGAGTTGTTTCAGTGATGGGGATTCATTGATAAATGAATTTCCAATTTCCACATTCCATTCACATAGAAATTCACATGGCACTCACATTCACATTCCATTCACATGGCATGGAGATGGATTCTAGCCTAGCTTCCTCCATGACATGCTAGTTTTCTGGGTGAAGAGAACCTGAAAATGTAGAGTCCACATACAGTTTTACCATCTCAGTGACAACCTTAGTATCAAATAGATGTTTCATTAAATACATGATTTGGGAGGGTATGCTTCAGTAAATAGCAGCTGTTTTAGCATTGTGTAGGTGATGCTTGTGTGCATGGGCAACAACACCTCTTTGCAGATGTAACTTCGAACATGTGAAGCTCAGGCATGCATTGTAGGAAGATGGGTAGCAGTCTTCTCCCATGGTTTAACCCCTGCTAACTGGGCAAGAGGCACTTTTTCAAGTGGTGTCCTCTTATATTTAGCAGGGGGAGAGCAATTGTCCCTCTTCACCCCAGCACAGTGTCTTTCTCGTGGCTGTCGCTGGTGGTGTTCTCCATTCTTTTAGATTGTGAGCCCTTTTGGGACAGGGAGCCATTTAACTTTAATGTTATTATTTGCCTGTAAACCGCTTTGTGAACTTTGTGTTGAAAAGTGGTATATAAATACTAGTGATTGATTGATTGATTGATTGATTGATTGATTGATTGGTCATTATCAGAGCTGGCCCAAGACTTGACTTGGTACTTGAAGGAGCATGCCAAATACCATCCCTTTACCTGGTGATGTGCCTGCTCCTCCCTCTCCCTGGAATGAAGGAGGGGGATGGAATAGAAAAGGAAGTGTGGAGGAGAGGAGGGTGACACAGCACCTCTGACTCTCTACCCACTGCTCTTTTCTCTTCCACACTTCCTTTTCTACGCCATCCACCTTTTCCGTATCCGATCCAAGGAGTAGGAGCAGCAGCAGTGACGGTGAGTACACAGGTGAAGTGGGTACCTCTCGCCAAACTGCTACTTGGGGTAACCACCTGAGTTGACCTCAGCTAGCCTTGGTCACACTTCAGCAAGATTCATTGCTAACAATTTATCCAAATGGTTAATATATGTTGTGTTCTTTTTTTAAAACAGGTTTTAGTTAATGTTTTAACATTTAACAAGAACCTGAGTGAGAGTTTATCATTAGGTCGGCTTCATCCCCAGCTTCAATCCAATATCTTGGAAGTTGACAGTAAGTATAGAAATGTGAACATTATCCTTGGGGTGTTGTTGTTTTTTTTACTCCATTTCTACTTTATTACCCCCTCCCACACACACAGAGGAAGTTTTCCTAACACGTCGGTTCTCTTTCTCAACTAAACAGACTCTCTACCCACTGCTCTTTTCTCTTCCACACTTCCTTTTGAACTTCACAATACAGCTCTAGCAGGATAGCAGAACATGTTAATATCAACACTGGAGGTGGGGAAAGAGAAACATGGAAAAGAGAAATGACAGCACCAAAAGCCCACATAGTGCATTTGTGTCCAAATAAAGTGAGGAGTGACTAAGCACTATTAACTAGATTTCCATTGATTTCATGCTTAGTGAGGATCACTTTCTTTGGCTGCAACCCTGTGTTTCTTGTGTTGTTTCCCCTGCATCCAACAAACATTATTTGGCTTGGCACTAGATAAGCTCAGTGGATCCGATAGGCTTGGCACTAGATAAGATTACAGTGGATCTGTAATCTATAGAAAAGGATATGCCTTCTCTTCTTCCTTGCAATAAGAATACATATCTGTTTATACCAGCTTCATGGCATGTAGTTGTTGCCAGCTAGTCATCACACGCAGCATGCTTAGTCTCTAGGTTGTGATCTGAACACATTTTAAGTACTCTGTCCATAACAGCATTACATTCTCTTTTGCCGGTCTCTCTCTTTTTGTTCTATTGAGACAAACATGGGACAACTACTTTCTGTTATTTCTGAAAAGTGTGTTTTGTGACTAGGTATTCCTTTTCTGATATTAACATTTCGGGTGAATAGGTTGATGGGGAGTAGTAGTAATTGCCCAATATAAACAATTCATATTCCTGTATTAAATGTTTGGGGGAGTGTCCCTTGGAGATGTTCCCCATTTTCAGTTGATTGCTGCAATTTTTCACTAGGACAGGAAGCTGCTGGCGAGATGGCCCAGCTTTAAGCCAATGTGATTAATGTCATCACATTGGGCCCCACACCAGTGCAGTGAGCATATCACCTGCTTCTGCAGCCGGGATCTATATGGGCTATAAGTCAACGGGGCAAGCAAAGCAGCTTTACCTTGGGCTCTCCCACCTGCCCCTGCCTCCTAATTGCCCCAAATGGTCCTCAGGTCACCACCAACTATTTCCAGGTGTCACGCACAGCACCACAAGCACTTTTCTTGGTGAATGGGGGGGGCACAAAGTGAGGGTAGAGGCCCCCATGGGAATGTCATGCATTGGGGCCTGCCGCTGCTAGAGACGGCCCTGGTTTCAATATATGGGAGGGAGGAAGACATAAAGGAGGCTTGCAGTGAAAATTAGTTACGAAATTTATGTTTGAATATTCCTCATCAGGTGAGTTTCCTGAAGATGAGATCGACTACTTTACAAGCAGGGGTCAACATGTGGACAAAGTGGAGGTCCTTTCCCTAGTTCATGGAGCCAGAAGAACCAACAATTTCATAATTGGTGTGAAGGATCCAAGAAGTATGGATGCGGCAGGAGCCACAATATTATAGCAACTCCCAGAGGAATTTTTTTCCATGAAATAAGGCTTTTTTTCAGAATACAATGTGCATGTTCCTAACAGTCCCTTTATCACCCCCCAACAGTGTCTCTTGTGAGTTTTGACATTGCTAAATAGACTCTGCACTTCTTTACTGAAATAATGCAACAACAAAGGCTTATATACAGTCACAATACAGCCCTTATAATTTTTTTTCTTTTTATGATCTTGAGTTAAAGGAATCTCAGGCATTATTGCAATAGGAGCACAGGGAATAGGTTTGATTTCAACAGCACCCTCTCCAGGATTGATTCCAATTATGTACTATAGAGCAGAGAGAGATTTCAAACACTGGGAACATTCGAGAAGCCATCCGCAGGGTACGTACAAATGAACCATTTTGAAAGCAGCAGTAGCAGTTTAGCTTCTTAGACACATAGTTTGGTTCAAAGGCAAGCTCTATAACAAAATTAATTCTGCAGGTTTGGATGTCAGTGGGACAGATCCCACTGTGGAGAGTGCCTGGTGGCTAGTGTCTGTGATGTCAAGAACTCATTTCCAGTCTCCGGAGCAGTGTTATTCATTAAGTTTCTATCCTGCCCTTCCTCCAAGGTGCAGCTCAGGGCAGTATACTTTGTTCCTCAACCCCCAATTTTATCTTCACAACAACCCTGTGAGGTAGACTAGGCAGAGAGAATGGAACTGATGGACCCAAGATCATCCAGAGCACAATCCTAACCTGAAGTTAGGCCGGCACACAGAGGCGTTTCTACAGGGAGGGCAAAGCTCTAAGTGTTGCAAGAAGCCTTACCCTGTCATGTAAATCCCTCCTCTCCCTTGCTGCTGTAGCTAGTAAGCAATGCCAAGATGTTGCTGTTCCCTGTGAGGATTGGCTAAAACAGTGCAGGAGAGGAGTGATTTCCACCGCAAGGTAAGGCTTCTTGCAAAACTTAGAGCTTTGCCATCCCTGTAGAAACGCCACTGCCAGCACAGTTAGGCAAGCAAAGTTTGGCCCGCATAAGGGCCACCGTAAAACATGTTTGGACCACTCTCTGAGTCAGATAGGATAGCACAACCTAAGCTAATACTAATACCTAAGCTACTATACCACACTGGCCAGCAGTTTTGCAGCTTAAAATAATCTTTGTAATTGTTTTTTTTTTCTTGAAGGGGAGTGATAAATGCACATATATGAGTGCTGTTTCTTTCTTTTTTTTTTTTAAAGCAGCCTGCCTGACTCACATGGGAAAGGATGAGAGTTGTGGTTGTGATCCCCTCTTTGGCCTCTTATTATGTACAGTTGTCTTGTTAAGCTTCAGTGTCAGTGTTCAGCTGGTTCACACTGCAGGTGATGCAACAGCTTTGAATGCTTCTAAATGGTACCTCTATCTTCATCCGCCAATATAAGAAATGGTTTAATCATCAAAACTATGCTGAAGATTAGACAGAAAATCTGGGTTCAGGATATTTATTTATGATGCTTTAATAATCGGCAGTCAAAGGGGAGGAAGTGCCTCTCATTAAGTCTCTTGGTGGCATCATATCAACAGGGCCCAGCTTCATAGCAACGGTATCTTGTAGTGATTTAAACATGATGTGGATCTCACTTCAGGTATATTGCCTCAATGCACTATGTAGTTCAACACTGGATGTGATCCATGAATTATGTCTGTACTGGAAAAAAAAGCTAGCTTAGTTTCCTAACGATGGTATCATAGTACTTGCAAATTCTAATGCAGAACGAACTCAGGCAGATTCTGTGTAAATTTAAACTGAGGGTGCAGTATAGAATATGTACATATGTCTTAGTGTTCCAGGTTTTATATACCAGTGAACTGGAATCCTGTGAATACTGTCTTTTTTCATGTGCCACATTTCCATGGCTTAAAAACATCTTAATATGAAGATTGGCTCTTTATAGGGTAGGGGTGTCAATGAATTAACCATTCTTAAAGCCATCACTGATACACTTTCCATGTGTAGGTTGACGATCACCGTGCAGTTTACAATCATTCACTGTTTAAGGGCTCATTCACTTGTTGTTTTGCAAGTGGCTATTGGCCTGCACAAGATTTTTGAATGTTTGTACAACACTTCTGACAGCAACCAAGATACGTGTACAGCATATGCTGACTATATAAAAGCCACCTCCCAATGTTCTGTCACACAGTAACGTGACCAAGAAACACACTGTAGGATGTAGCTGTTTAGATGGAGTGGTACTGTGCAGATAGGAGGAGTGTAGCAAGTAGCAGTCTGGGGGCACAATCCTAACCCACTTTCCAGCACCGGGGTAAGGGCAATACAACTCCGAGGTAGGGGAACAAACATTCCTTTGCCTTGAGGAGGCCTCCAGGACTACTACTGCACTGCAGAATGCAGAACATGCCCCACTGGCACAGTATGTCAGTGCTGGAAAGTTGGTTGGATTGCGCCCTGAGGCAGGGTTCACAATGGAACCTCTCCTGTCATTCAAGGGTAGGTAGAGCCTTTTCTCCAGCTTGTATCTGGCCTTTCCCTCATAGAAGTGAATGGCTGCCACTGGAAAAGCAAAACAGCTCCATTTGAAGACATCACCAGTGCAGTCCATGCAATCGGCATGAGTCCAGTGAACACACTCAGGGGAGAAATGGGATTGCAATGGCAAGCCCACCCCCAAATTTGCACATGCTCGCTCAACCATCCCCATGCAGGCATACAAACTGTACACACAGTTCTAATCGTGATGATCAAGGATCCCAAAAAGCAGAGCCCCCATATTCAGAGCCTATGCACAGACAGTTTGTATCCATGTTCAGATGGCTGAGTGAACATTAGTTAAGGCTGATGCTTTTGCTGTGATCTTCCATGGGCATTCACTGCATGTATAACCATTACATGTATTGACGTTTTGTGGTGAGGGAAAATGATCCAGCACACTTGATGCTGGCTGATCCAGCCTCCATCAACAACAACCCTCCCCTGGCTAAGGTGCAATGTATTATTGTATACAAAGCAGTCATAGATGCATTTCACCACCTCCTACCCTAGGGGTCCTTGAAATATATGCGCTGTCTCTTTTCACCTACTCACCTGCCGTGAGAACAAAACCAATTCGAAGTCTTACAAACAGATCTTTTAAAACTGCTCCCAAAACAAATGCATTGATTTAGGTGAGAGAGGGAAGAAAGGTCAACACAGAGGACATATTCATGTATTAGCCACTCTAATGAAATGCATTCTTAATGTACGCTTACATACGCAGGGCCTTGTTAATCCTGCAATGTTTAGAAAGTGGGTAAAGCTGTGATGCAATAACAGATGTAGTGAAATTTCATTGCCCCCAAGGATTTAAGCTCATGGCCATCTCAGAGCACAGCAGCCTTGGTTCTGGGTGAGTCTATGCTGATTTCCAGCAACAGCTGTCATTTGCTGAGATCCTATGCATGGCAATACCAAGCACACAACTTGGTGCAAATTAGTTTCTGCACAGTGCTGTGAGGGCTAGAAAACCATAAACAAAGAGGAGTTTATATGTGTGCACAACTATTATAAATCAGCTTTTTACAAGAGGCTGCAAGCTTAACGTCACCTGTGCACATGTATATGACCCTCTTTGTCTATGGAAGTCTGAGTTCCATATCTTTACTGCATTTTGTTGCAAAACATCTCATATCCCCTCACCCCATTGATTTTGGAGCATGCAATAATTCTCATGCAATAACATCTATGATGAAAATGAATAAGTACAGAATACAAGGAATACCCAGATCAAATGGGTACAAATTGCAAGAGAGAAGATTCCAGTTATTAGGTATTAGGAAGATTTTAGGAAGATATTAGGAAGAAATTATTGATGATAAAGGAGGATCAGCAACAGGTGTGTAGCTAAAGAAGTGCAGGGCTGTGCAATTGCACTGGGCAATAAGCTTTAAGGGGATAATAAGTGACACTAGTGGCCAAAATTGTAAAAACCTTTGATAAGTATGAATAATACCATCACGTTATATACCATTTGATGCAGAATTTAACTCAGAATGCAATGAAACAAAGTATAGTATCTTTATTCTGTCAAAAGCTATGGCCAACCTGCCCCCAGAAATCGAAAATATAACTGTCGTGTAAAAATCATAGCCTGTTAAAATTGAGATTTTTTTTAGGAATAATATCGTCGTGTTATATATCCTTTGATGTGGAATTTCATGCAGAATGCAATGAAACAAATTGGAGTGTACTGTCTTTGTTCTATCAAAACGTTATGGCAAAAAAAAAACCCCAGGAACATGAAAATAGAACTGTGATGTCACTTCCGTTGGGCCAAAGCCAAGGGCTCATCCCCAGGCCGTGCGGCCCTGATCCGGGTTGCGCCTCCTCCTCCGCGATTTTTGTGGGCGCAGATCCAAGGAGCCCGTAGAGGAGGCTGGCGCTTCCCCTTGTGCAAAGGCACAAATGTGCCCTTGTGCCGTGGAGGCTCCAGTCTCCCTTGAAGCTGCATTGGATGCAGCGCAGGCCTGCTGATCCTGCCTGCTCCAACGCAACTTAGGATTGTGCCCTAAATCAATGCATTTGTTAAATGTCACTTCTTACTATATCAATTATCTGAACAAAGGAGGGCTTTTTGATAACCATGTTTAGTAAGTAGTATGTAAATTGGCCCACAGATCAGTACTGTCTGTAAGGCAGGGCAATGGAGGAGTTTCCTGGGCTGACTCAGGTAGCCTACTTCTGCAATTCAACTAGTGATGTTAAAATATGCATCATATATAATGAATATAGTTCCTCCATAATGCTTTTTAGCTAATTAGAGTATATTTGCCTTCCGTCCTTCCGTCCTCATTCTGTCCAACTTTCCAGTGCTGATGCAACCGCAAGGTAAGGGAACAAATATTCCCCTTTCTTGAGGAGACTTCTGTGACTCCCCCCCCCCAATTGCAGGATGCAGCTCACACTGGATCAGTGCTGGATAGGATTGGGCCCTGACTTACTTAGTCAGGTAGTGTTTTTTGGGTTTTTTTTTAACATGAGTGAACAATTTGTAGGCACAGGGTAGCCTTGGAATACTTTGAGTTGTGTATAGAGCTCAGATAACTGCTTGTCCAGCTAGAGTTGACTGAAAAATTAACTGGAATTGAAAATAGACTAGTTATTTCTTATATCTCACAATGCCTTGTAAAGATACAGGCTAACTGGGAAATGGTGGTTTTTACAAGCTATTTTTGGGGGAAAAGAACAGTTATTGTGCTATCAAAATGTAGACTGAATGAATAGTGAAAATATGTGGGCACCTTGAACAACATCTACCAAAGAACAATACTCCAGCTGTCTGATTTCTAGGGAGGTGTTCCTCCACGAGAAAGATCATTTGCAAGGAGAGAGTGATGAACACGTTATGAAATATTCACCCTAATAGCTGTCACTTAAAACACTTCATAGTTAGCCCAGATGTACTTAATAACCAAATTGTATTCACTTGTCTAATGTGGTTTTAGCATATTTAACACAATAAATCTGAATTATCTAGATCAGTGGTTCCCAAACTGTAGGTCCCGAGCCAATTTCAGGTTGGTCGTGAAGTACCAAGGAGAGTCATACTGAAAATATGGGAAGATGGGATGCTGGAAAAGGGGAGGGCTGTGTGGTTATTTTGGTTGTGTCAAGGTTGTCAATAGGCTTTTTTTCCCCTTTCTGATTCACTTTGCTACTGCAAATTGTCTGAGAAATCACCCAACTATTCTCAGGAAAGCAGCAAGCTCTGGTAACACAGTGATACCACTTCCAGCCATGACGCCACTTCTGGTGGGTCCCGACCAGAATATCATTCTAAAAAGTGGTTCCCAGTGTTTAAAAGTTTGAGAACCACTGATCTAGATGTATTAACTCATCTAGGTGGTTCAGATTTCAGGGACTAGGGTAGCAATCCTATGACACTATACTGGGAGTCAGCACCACTGGACACAATAAAGACTTACTTCTAAGTAGACATGTATAGGATTGCACTTACTGTTCTGCTGATCTGATTCCTGTAGTTCAGCCGTGCAAGATTGTTATAAACCAACCTGCATTGGTTTCCACACTTAGTACAAGCCAGCTGATACTGCTTAATTTGTGGACTGTCTTTCAATGGTCACTGCTGAGAGTCATGCAAATTGTACTGAGATGGCCTAGGGAAAGAAAACCTGCCTTTTGCTAGGGGCATTTCATAATTATATGCAACAGCATTGAAACTGGTGTGTGGGAAGTCATTGCTTACATGATAAGTTAAAGGGCTTTTATGGAGGGTCTATTTGTTCACTTGTTAAACCATGCTTATAGACGGAACTCTCATCTTTCATTATTAGAAGTACAGAAGGGGGGAGGTGGTAGTTACAGTATTTGAGGTTAGCTAAAGAGCAGCAAAAGCATCTATGATCTGTATATATGGCATAAAACAAAGACAGTCATCCTCAGGTTTGTGCAATTCCTCTGCTGTAGCCTCTGTGTTCCACAGGGGCTCCCAGACTAGCAGGCCTCTAGAGAACTGGCTTCTCCTCTTTTAGGTCTACTCTGTGAACTGCACATTGTTTTGATTAGTCTCGTCTTATCTTCTCAGCAAATTGTCTTGTGAAGTGTTAGACTGAACATAATACAGATCATACAAAACGGACAAAATCTCAATGGACTCTCTCCCCTATGTAACTCTCCCTTTGATCAGTGTCTGGATCACATAAACATATTTTGTTGCTGGGAACCAAAATGTACAATTTCACTTGAAGGTAAAATGCAAGAAGTGATTTATTTTTTTTACATAATGTAAACTTTGAAAAACCAAGAGTTCATTAACACAAATGCAATGATGTCATGTTTAATGTATAGCACAATTTTTATTTGAAGATGAGTAACACAAAAATGCATTGTAATCACAGTCATGACTTTGATTGGGCAGAAAACAAATGTATCCATGCATTTTCCCACAAAACAAAAAGGCTGAAATAAAAACAATTTTCTTTTTGTATGACAGGCCTTTCATGCATGCTCTTTAGTGTTTACTGTATATTATTTTACCCTGAAACCAATTACTAGTGAGTCTGCCACTGGAATTAACGTGTGTAATAATGTACAGTATATAGACAATATGTTCCAAATACCTTATTTTTAAAAATAAAATTATCCACCCAGTGGGCACAGAGTTCAAACACAGCTATACAGGTCCTGAATTGCACCATTTCGAATGGGCTTGATTATGCCAATAGTCTCAGCAACCATCATCAAAAAGTGCTCTTTTGCCACTTTCTATTTGGGGCATGGCTTGCTCATGGAAATACGTTTGACACACAGAGGAACAGGACTGGGGCCTAGCACTGAACCCCAGGGATTCTAATCAAACACGCTGTAGTGTCTGCAGGGTGAGGAAATGTGAAAAACAACTAAGGGTGCAATCCTAACCTGGAGTTAAGCCGGCACAATTAGGTCAGCAAAGTTTGGCTGGCACAAGGGCCATCGTAAAGCTCATTTGGACCACTCTCTGAGTCAGGGAGGATGGCATGTGTCTGTGTGCTGGCCGCTCTGACTCTGAGAGTGGTCCAAACATGCTTTACAGTGTCCCTTGTGCCGGCCAAACTTTGCTGGCCTAACTCCAGGTTAGGTTAGGATTGCGCCCTGAATTATGTGTGGACATGGACTAGGCAGACAATGTGAAAATGTAACTAATTTATTAAAAGTCTAAATGGAAAGGGAATAAAACAATATGGGGAAAGAAAGGTGGGTTGTAAAAGTACAAGCAGGCTAAGTGAAAATACTGTACTTGAGTATGGCTGGAAAGCTTAAAGCAATTGTCATCAAATGGATGTAGAAACCATCCACACCCAACAGATGGAGCTGGAATGCTACTCAAAACTCTCCATCCACAGGCACACACCCCCACTTCTGACCCCGTGGTTGCATTATACCCAGGGAAGTTCGCATACTGGCTGGAGTCTCTTAGCAGACAAAGCAAAACATACTTCTTAACAGAATTTATGATCCCTAGCTTATGTGACTTATATTGCTCAGGGAAACCCTAGCCCTTGCACTTGCGGGTAAGTAAGTGGGTGTTCTTCTCCAACAAACAGGCAACTGGCAGAGAACAACCCCCACTTCCTGTGGATTGGAAAATTGGGGGCTTGGGGAAGGCGGGGTGGAATGGGTGGAATAGGAGAAGGGAGGGCAGGTCAGCCCAGGAAGGGCAGTGGAGCCGTTCAGCCAGATCCTTCCATCCCCAGGCTGCGCAGGCCTGATCTGTAGCTGACTGGGGCTTACCTGGGGTAAAGGGACAAAGGCCCTGTGGTGAGCTCCTACCCTGCATAGGATGGTTAGGATTGGCCTGTAGGGTGCTTACTGGGAAGTGGATTTCGGTGACAAAGAACATCCTGTATATATTTGAAAGGGAGGGTTGTTTGGTCCACACTTACAATCTTTTCTTTGGTCTTCCTTTGTCCCAACTCTGTTTTTTCTACCTCTGTCCAAAACGCCAGTATCAAATACCATCCCTTATGCTGCTCAGTCCACTGTTTTCTCAGCAATGTTTTCTGATTGCTATACTTGGGGCCTGTACAAAATACCTTTAAGCAAATTAAAAAGGTGGAGAGATAAAATTCTTATTTCTGATGGGTGGCTGGGTGGGTAAAGAGAAAAGCAAGACGCATGAATGGAAATGGACTATGGAGAACAGGTGCTCTGGCCCTCCTCCTCCCACAACAAGGCAAAGATGGGAGAAAACCAGGCCTGCCTCTGGAGCCCCCCATTCAATGAAATGTACCTTTTTCTCTCCATCCATTCCTCCACATCAATCCATTCCCCTCACACACAGTGCCCCTGCTGCAACCTGTTCTAGCCTTTTCTCCATCCCTTGCTGTCCCTCTTGCAATCATTGCTGACCTCAAGGTTCTCTCTGTTGCTACTGTGCCAGCCAAGGCTTGGACACCACCACCACTTATTCACATTTGCTCTGCACTGCGCTGCTCAGCACATTCATCTAGTAAAGCAGTGCTGCCTGTCTGCCCTCCTACTCTACAGTCTGGCAGGAGAATATCTGCTGGTTGTATACACAAGATACAACTGGGTAGTGGAAGCACAGCTAGTTCTTGGCCCATGTCTTCTAGACAAGTTCAGCCACTTGATCCTGCTGAGTTTGACACTAGGTATGATACCTCAGGTTCTGAACTTCGACAAAAGTTTCAAAAGCAGCACTTGAGTGCTCCTGTAGATTTTGTTACCTCTCTTGTGGCTGGGAAAAGTCCCAGATGGAGCTCCTGTATGATCCACCTTGATTTATTCCTCATGGGCCATGTGATCTCATTTGCTCTACCTTTCAGAAGTTGGCAATCTGACCCATTTCCCCCTGAAAACCTTTTATAGAGCAGAATGGGTCCTGAAACATGGAATTTGGAATATTTGTGGTTTGCTATGTCAGTCTCAATTAGTCCAGTGGGATGTGACTTTGGATACTCCACCTAGTTTGGAAATGGGCATTCTGGCCCCTCTTTTGGAAAACTGTTCATAGCCCAGAAAGGTACCAGAACGTGAACTGTCTAGACTTGCCATGCATTGCTATATCACCGCCAATTAATCCAATGGTTCTGTGATTTTGGTTCTCTGCCTGTTTTGAAGGTTGTAATCCAGTCCCTTTTATTGTAACACTGTCCATTCCCTATGTCACAATGTTTGCACGGACCTCTGGTCCTACCAACCCATTCAGTGCAAACCCATGGTCCACTTGTACTCTCTAACAAGTACTCCAGTTCCCAAGCATATGTCAATTTCATATGAAATTGAACACACAATTCCCACATCCCCCACATCCACACAATTCACCACTGCAGTTTCATTTATTTCCAGGAGTTATTATTACTATTTTTTATTATTACAAAATCTGTTAAAAGTCCCTTTACTTTCACATAAGGCCAAAGCAAGAGGGCTTTCAACCATCAAAACTAAGTCAAGGCAGCACAGAAAATAACCATTTTCCTACTATGGTCTTGGTCTTCTTTACAGCAACACTCCTAGCTGAACCCCACTGGCTCTCACCTTCTCTGTAACAAATAGCTCACTGACTTAAATACTCCTCTTCATTCCTATCACCTATTATCAATTCCCCATTAGAGACTGTTGCAGCCTTCTTTATTCTCAAGAAGTCCTCAATCCTTCCAATCACTTAGGCACTTTTTACAAACTCTCCCATTTCTACTTCTTCTACCCAAATAAGGCAACTAAATGTACAAGCGCCATGACACTCCAGATCAGGATTCAGAATGAGAAATTTGGGAACTTTTTTGTGGCTTGTTTTATCGTTCCCACCTGATGTATGTGATCTTGGGTATTTGATGCCCAAAGACCAGTCATTCAAAGCCTCTGGTCTCCTATGAGTCTCTGGCCCTCCTGAGCTTGCTGGCATGAGCTGCACCCTATGAGCTGTGCTCTGGTTGTGTGCAGAGGGTGTTGTATGTTTGAATTGTTTGTAGCAGAGTTGGGGGCTTGTGGACC
>JAJKFI010000043.1:6469492-6487358 GCA_029204185.1 Lerista edwardsae | reverse complement strand
CACACACACACACACACACACACACACACACACACACACACACACACTTTTTTTTAATATATATAGATTCTCATTCCAAGTTCTAATTTTTATTAATTTTAAATGCAGTAAAAGTGTACTAGGTACATGATACAGTGTCAGCAGATGCAGCCACAGTATTATTTCTAATTGGAAAAGTAGTCTATTTTAATTTTTGGAAAATATCTTAAACACCAAAATGCTTTTGTATTTTTATTCAGACGTTTTAACCTCCAAAAGGCCATGTTTAACTGCCAAAAATGGTTTTCAACAACCCCCCACCCCACCCCACTCTGTAAGTAAGCTGCTTGTGGGGTGCGGGGGATGAGAGTCTATTAAAGTGTGTGCTACATTTCTGTGGTCTGTTGGTGCTTGGAGTAATCCTGGAACTTTGAGTCCATTCATTTATCTAAGATCCATCTCTAATGCATTTATTTAATTTTTCTGGCCCTCGACACCGTGCCAGATATTTGATATGGCCCTCTGGCTAAAACCTTTGGAGGCCTCTGCACTACCAAGATTGAGTGATAATTTTTGAGATGGATAGAATTTAATTATCTGTATTGTGCAGCTGGAAACAAGACAATTCTATGGAAACTTATACTGTATGTGGAGAAGGACATGAGAATTCTTTGGATGGATCACGGTGGGATAGAATGAGACCAAGACCCATCTAGTTCAGCATTCTGTTTCCAACAGCTGTCAATCAGAAGGCAGAGGATGGGGGGGGGGAAGGAAATGTTGTATAAAGGTACGGGTGGCGCAATTATTGTTATGCAGCATTTGCTGCCTAAGGATCCTGTCTTTGATAATTTCATGAAAAGGCCTGAAACAGACCGCCCGATCCTGTGCACGTTTACGCAGAAGTAAGTTCCCGGACTGGTCAACAGAGTTTCCTCCCAAGTACAATACTGAATATTTTGCGCTCTGCAAAAGTGCCACGTACGTCCATGGCGCTGTATAAACAACAACAAAGGTGAGCGAGCATTGAGTTGCAGACGGAGAGGGTTCATATACTGCATTCTGCGGGGCGACAGGCTTACTCTCGTGGGCCGATAGCCTTCCCACAGGGTCTGTATTATTGTGACGTGGACTCCTTGCCCCTCTTCGGAGAGAGGGTCCCTGCCAAAATCCGGTTCAGCGTAGGTGGGGTAGAGAGACCGTCCTCAGGCTCTGCAGGCGGAGTTGTGGCGCTGCAGGGTGGAGGCTTCTCTAGTGTCGTGTCCCCCTCCCCGGAGGAAACCTCCATGGCAGAGATTCGTACTTGCAGCCAAGCGACTTGAGAGAGCGAGAGAGAGAAAGGGCGCACGCGCGCCACCCCCGCTCTGCGCGGGAGGAGGAGGGAAGGCGAGGCGGCCTTCCTCAGGGGGGTGCGCGCGCTCCCGGCCAAAGGCGGCGCGCGCACAAACACACAGCCGGGCTGTCACGTGGCCTCCCTCAGGAGGTGGAGCCGCGGCCGGGCTGAGGGTCGGCGTCCTGGCGGCTCGGACTCGGGCTGACCTCCTGCCTTTCGAGCCCCGTTTCCCTCTCCCCCTCCCTCCTCTCCACTTCCCCGCCCCGCCCTCAGCCCTTGTCAAGACCTCCGTTTCCCGCCCGGGCGCCACGGCGGGTTGTCCGAAGCCGGCGGGCGGTGGAGGGCGGGCGCGCTGAGCGGGAGCAGCGCCCCCAGGTGAGCGCGCGGGGCCGGGGCTCTGCGTGTGTGTGGGTGCGCGTGTGTCTGTGTGCGTGTGAGCGAGCGAGGGGGAGAGAGAGAGGCGGGGCCGGAGCGAGAGACTGACTCTGAGAGGGGCGCCCAGCCTGCAGCCCCACCGAGCATGAAGGGAACAGGGCCTGGCCGCGGGAGGAGCTGGCCTGACAGCCGTGGGGGGCAGACGGGCCTGGTCGGGGTCGCTCCGGGGCACCGGGGAGCGGAGTCGGGCCTGACTTTGGAGTGGTGCTGCAGTGACTGGAAATCCCCTCCTGAGGAACCTGCGGGGGTCGGGGGTTGTTTTGGAGCCCAGGTAGGCCTAATCACCCCGAGGGCGACTGTCAGAGGGCGGCTGGGCTTTGAAGGGGGAGGAGGATTTGCATACAGCAGGAGGGGGTCAAGCTTAAGGGGAACCCCCTGACCCGATCCAGGCCTGCTCCCCCCGCGTTTTGCCCGAGGTCTCCCTCCCTCTCTCTGCAGAAGTGCCCCACGACCGAACACAATGGCCGACCCTTTCCTCTTAATACTCCGTAATAGCTGGGGCCATCCCGTTTAATGTAAAATATTGCTCCGGCTGTGCTGCGCGAAAGCAGTCCTGCCTCGTTTGAGAGCTGGCATTTTCCTTGGGGAGGGGGGATGGTGGTAGCTTCAGAGTGGGCATGGTGCGTTACTGGGTTTGTGCAGAAGTCCAAGAGAACTGGACTCCCATTACGTTGAGGCTCATGCAGCCATCCTTTTGTTTTTAAATTGTACGCCCAAAATGGTAAGTTGGGCCTTATGCTGCTTTTAAACCTCCAAGGAGCACAGGCTGAATAATTTATCTGTGTGCCTCTGACTTCTTTCTCTAAATTATTCACATGTGCCTTTTTGAGAGTTATCAGATAGACAAAGACTCATGTTCCAACCATAATTTGGTTTGGCTGGGGTAACATGACACATCAATCTAATGGGGTTGGTGCATTTATTGTTTTGGTAGTGTACCACTGGTGTGGGAAGCATAATTGGAACTGCAGTGCTCTTGTCTTGATATGCAGACACATTGCTTAGCTGTGGTCATCTGCTAGCATCACACCAACTGTAAGGAGCATTTGCAGCTGTGTTGATATGTATTTTGTAGCTTCTGTAGTTTAGTGCAATGTGTGAGTATGTTTAACACTTAATGTTTGAAGAATGGAGTCTATATCCCTAGAACCTTTTTGAAATTTGACAGAGTAGAAGGCAATTGGTATATCTAATCGTCACGTATTAGGATTTGATAGTGGTTGTGACTTTCATTGTAGAGGTGGTTCATGTGAACAGGTTACCCCAGGATATTTCCCAAGGTGACTGTGGTCCAGGTTTACGGGACCTGAACCCTAACTAGTGCTTTTGTTTGTAAAGCAAATCAAAAATACTTCTAATTGCCTGTTTTAATTTTTTAAGTATCTGTTTAAAAATATACTTCAATAGCAACAGTGTATGTGTCCTCATAAGTTCAGTAGTGGAGTATTTTTTAAATATAAAGTATTTGTATTATATTATAAAATATTTTATAATAAATATATATTAAATATATGTAAATATTTTTTAAAAATATAAGATTTTAAAAAGAGGGACGTGTTGACGCTGCGGGTTAAATAGCGGAGCTGCCAATCGGAAGTTCAAAACCACATGACGGAGTGAGCTCCTGTTGCTTGTCCCAGCCCCTGCCAACCTAGCAGTTTGAAAGCATGTAAAAATCTGAGTAGATAAATAGGTACCACTTCGGTGGGCAGGTAACGGCGTTCCGTGTGCCTTGGCGTATAGTCATGCTGGCCACATGACCACAGAAACATGTCCTCGGACAAACGCCGGCTCTTTGGCTTAGAAACGAAGATGAGCACCACCCCTTTCAGTTGGTTCATGACTAGACCATTCGGTCCTGGGGAAACCTTTACCTTTTTTATTTTTAAAAAATGCTGTTAATACCAACAAATTTGCTTGCATTCGGAAAATGTCATTTAAAATATCAGCAGTTTTTAAACCTCTTGGGTTAGTTGCATGGAATACTTGTAAATTTTGCAATTGGCATGGCAATAAACAATTAAAGTTGGGTGGGTTTAAATACTTGGTGACCAATTCTCGCTGCTATACATCTGGGCTGTTGTAGCCTTTTATTGCTGAAGCCAGATAATAATGTAAGTTAAATCTGACAGAGGGGAATCCTAGTCTTGAAATTTGTTTTCATTTATGCTTACATGCCTTTTCTTCCCCTAAAAAGATGACCAGGGGCAAATAAGTCCTTAAATAACTAAGCATGATTATCAGTTTTGTTTTCTGTAGAGGAAAATTTAGTGTCTGAAAATTAGGAAGGTTCCATCCTTTATGTAGGCTCATAAAAACATCTTGAGTTGTGAGAAAATGGACTATAGCCAACTGGACAACAACTTCTGAGTATGTAAAAGCAGTGCTTGCATGCAAAGATCTTAGATTTTGATAAAATCACACTACATAGATTGCTGAGGAAGAGACTAAACCAGCCTTATAGGTCAGAGAAGTTTAGCCAGCCTGCCCAATTGCATTGTAGGGCAACTTAAGTGACATGTATTACTGAACAGTATTGTTTCTTGTTCAGGATGAGTGACTACATGCAGGTCTTCTTGATTAAATCACTGGTCAAATTGCTAATCCATTGTTGATAGAGTTTGAAAAAGAAAGAAAATTGGAAAGGTTTTCATGATGATTCACATAAGTCAGAACTTGACAAATTTGCTTTGGTTCTAGCCCCCACCCTCAAAATTAAAATTTTTTAACTTTTAGGGATTTATGTTTTAATGCAAGTCAAAAAAATAAAATTCTCACATATCATGTGTGAATGGTAAACTTCCAATTTTTTTTGGACCCCCCCCCCCGCAAGACTGCATTCAGTCTTCCTGTCCAATCAGATTTTTTCTCTTTTAATTTTTTGGGGAGGAATGGAAACCGAAACCCTGACTCTGTCACCCCTCAGTACACATCCTTCCTACCCTGCTACTTGCCTTTCTGCATATAATAGGCATAGTTTGTTGATGGTGGTATCTTTATCTTTTTTTTTTTTCCTTTGGAAAAGACCCTTCTTACACATTGTAATGAAATCTTTATTTCTGGTGAACTGGATTTGTCAACCCCTGGCATAAGTAGAACTATGTCTCCATCTAAGATGTACCTCTTTTAAGGTGGGGGCTCGCTTGTACATTATTTACCAAGGGGGAGGGAGCAAATGTCCCTCTTTATTCCAGCATAGTACCATTTCCAGTGGCTGGCTTTATTTTCTCCCTTACAGGTAGTTTGTTTTTGTTTTATTTAATTGTGGGCCTATTTGGGACTGTGATCCATCTTCTTATTCCTATTGCTGCGTAAACCACTGTCTGAACTTTTTGTTGAAAGTGAGTTGCTCATACCTCTAATTGACAGCATATAGCATCTGAAAATTCTCATTGAGCTACTTCAGATATTAAGGGAAACACATTTCTGTGCATAGTGAGATATCTACTCCTCATTCACTGGTGATCACACAAATCCTGGGACGTTTCAGTTGGCTGCAGCATCCCAAGGATGCTTACATGTAGTGGAAGAAGTGTGATGTACAGTGATTCGTTTCTCTCACACACATGCACAGTTTTCTCATAGTACACATTAATTTTTTGGTATACACAAATAATTTGTGTAAAAATCAGTTTGTTGAAAGCAGTCTGCTGTTTTCCTGATGTGAATTTCATTCAGTGTCTTGGACAACTGAATATCTTGGATAGCATCTTGGGGTTACCTGTCATTCTCCCCCCCCCACCCGGCCTTCACATTTAATCTTGCTTGCTGCTTCAACAAGCTCTGCTCTTTTTTTCAGCATATGAAGCTAAACTTTTGTGTACTCCTTGTGTACATCTGTTATTGCAGTTGATTCTTGGTTATTTCCCCTCTTTCTTTATGTGATCTGTTAGAACAGAATGCCTCTGCGTTGCCTTCTTGTCTCTTGCTTCATCAAGTTCAAGTTCCTTATCTTTAGCTTGCAGGCAGTTTACCTTTCTCCTCTGATTATCTCCTTTATTCTTTCTGCACTTCCTGCAAGCTTACCTACTGTCATCCCACTCTGTTTCCTTCTTTGACCTTTTTGCTCCTGGTCATATTGCCCCCTTTACTTTGGGACAGTCACATCTGTATAGTGATTCTTTTAAAAAAAACATTTAAACTAGTGCAAACCACTTTCAAAGGCATAACTGTTAGTCTGTTACATGAAAGATAGTATGATCTTGACATTATCATTAATTGTAGCATAGATTTTTGTGCACTGCAGTTCATTACATCAGAGACGAAGTGTTATCTAGACAGGTATATGTGGATATACAGGAAAAGAAGAAGAAAATTAAGAGAAGAGCATGAGCATTGCTGGATAAGACTAAGGGCCTATCTAGACTAGCTTCTTGTATCTAACAGTAGCCCACCAGATGGCTGTGGGAGCTTACAAGACCACCAGATACCTGTAGCCACTCCCTTGAATCTGGCATTCAGAGATAGGCTACCTGTAAAACTTAGAGGTTTCATAAAATAATCATGACTTGTATCTTGTGATGGACTTTTGCGCCATAAATCTGACTGATCCCCCTTTAAAGGCTTCAAGGCTAGGTACTATCACAGTGCCCTGTGTGAAGGAGTTCCATAGATTATGGAGTTCTACAGAAATATTTCCTCTTATCTGTTCTCCCACCAGTCAATTTTAGTGGTTGCTCTTTGTTTCTGTTCTTGTGTGTGAGAGAAAATAACTTCTCAGTATCCATCCCATGCATAATTTTATACATATCATGTCCCTCCTTAGATGCCTTCTGCTAAAGCAGTGGTCTAGGAACAGGGGTAAATTACCCCAAATGGGGTAAAAATGAAATTCCTGGGGGTAATGGATGGTCACGCTGCTGAGACACAGCCGGGCATGCATATATGACAAAATCAAATCTAACTCAGCAGGTTAGATATTTACAATAAGAGTAAGATTAAAAAATATTTAAATAACTTTCCTAACTTTCCCAAACCCTTTATAACTTCATATTTACATAGCATTAATTAAGCTAATTAATTAAATAAAAAGCCATGGGTTCCAATATGTAATTTTTTTTCTTTTGTTCTGGCGGCGGGGGGTGGGGTGGGGTAACGTCGGCGTATCTAAATATATTTTGGGGTAAAAGGTAAAAAGGTTCCCTGAC
Source organism: Lerista edwardsae (assembly GCA_029204185.1). NCBI lineage: Eukaryota > Metazoa > Chordata > Lepidosauria > Squamata > Scincidae > Lerista > Lerista edwardsae. Next base: position 6,480,464 of record JAJKFI010000043.1, on the reverse strand, counting down.
CCCTGTGCTAAAGAGTCCTAAATGTTGTAACCTTTCCTCATAAAGGAGGTTTCCCAGCCCACAGATCATTTTGGTTGCTCTGTTCTGCACCTTTTCCATTCCCACTATATCATTTTTTGAGATGTGACAATTGGAACTGGATGCAATAACCCATATGTGACCTTACCATTGATTTCTACAATAGCATAATATTTTGTCATATATTTATCCTGAACTATGAAATGGCCTTTATAGCTGCTGTGCATTGGGTTGATACTTTCATCCAGCTGTCCATCACCAACCCAAGATCTCGCTCCTGATCCATCTCTGACAGCTCAGAACCTATCAATTTATATATGAAATTTGGATTTATTTTCTCAATATGCATCACTTTAGAATTATTTAGAAACTGGATTTTTACTGCCCACTCCCCCACTTTGGAGAGATCTTTCTGGAGCTCTTTATAATCCTGTTTGAATTTCATCACCCAGAAAAGTTTAATGTCATCCACAAACTTGGCCTCCTTGCTCCCCAACTCCAGATCATTTATAAATTAATTGAAAGTCCTTGAGGTGCACCACTTTTACCACTCTCCATTGTAAAAAGTACCCATTTACATCCACTGTTTCGGTTCTTCAACCAGTAAATTGTAAACAGTGGGCCCAAAAATCCATGAAATAGAAGAAATATCTGTAACTATTCTATGTCAAGCTGAAATGTGTGTAGGGTAAACAGCAACAGGTGAAAGGCAGTGATAACAATGTTCTCCTCGCTATGCTTGTAATGTGTCAAAAAACTATTGTCTCAATTCAAGCCTGAAGAGGTGGTATCAAACCTCCTTGATACTTTGATTTAGCTGTTAATGCTGGATTCTTGCTTTAATGTCATAGGGCAGCGGTACCCAAAGGGTACTTTAAGGGAAGTGGGCCAGTAATGGGTGCCCTGAAGGCACTGCAGTGGTCACAGCACTGTGGTCACCAAGGGGCTTTTCCCTTTACCTGGAGGTTGCACTGGCCTCCTTCACCGTTGGGGAGGCCCACAGCCCCCTCTACAGGTTTCCCCAATGCTGGGAAAAGCCCCCATTTGCGCTTGGAGTGCACTTTTGATTTTTGCACAAAACCCAGAAGTGTGCTCGGGAGACCTGCAGTGGGTGCTGCGGGCCTCCCTGACTCTGCAGGAGACCAGCGCAACCCCCTCCCCCAGGTAAGGGGAAAAGCCCCTGGGTGCCCACAGTGCTGTGATGCTGTTGGGGCAGCCCCTGCCCACTCCTGCAATCATTTACACCACTGTAGGTATTTAAATTTTCTCCCACAGTTTTCTAAACAGTACCATTTTTAAAGTTACATTTGTGTTCATTTATTCTTTTGCGCAGATACTGAACTTGTGTGTCTTATGTAAATATCAGCAGGAAGCTTTTGCAAGCTGATAGCGTATATCAGTGGGATTAAAAACGTTTTAGACCGGGATCCGCTTTTTAGAATGGCGCTTATGTCAGGACCCACCGGACGTGATGTCATTAACCTGGAAGTGATGTTGTGGCAGGAAGTGCCATCGTTGTGACATAATCAAATGACACTCTTGAAATGCAAATTGGCATTTTTGGACTGCAGGAATGGCACAACCATGAAACATCCCTGACCAAAAGCAAGATTAGGACAAAATATTATGTAAAAGCACTGAACTAAAAACAAAATTAAAGAAAAAACCCTCACTTGAGAATTCAAATTGTTAACACTCACAAAAGGAATATAGCAAGAGTAAGGTCGGTGGTTTCCAAGATGGCTGCTCCCAGCTTTTCGCAACCCGAGGTTAGGTAGCGACCCACCAAGTGAGTCCCAACTCACAGTTTGAATACCACTGACATAAATCATGGTGAATGAGTCCTGGTGGTATAGCTATCTATAAGATCTCAAATCTTAAGCAATATGATTTCAGGCCTTATAGCTGCTATGGCTCAAACAGATATGGGGACCAGGGTATTTGAGGGACTGTGTTCCTCCCTATATTCTAGCTTGCCCCCTGAGATCATCTAAAGGGTGGCCAGGTGGCCAGCAACTGAGGGCTTTCTCTGTAGTGGTACCACAACTATGGAACTCTCTTTGTTTTGACTTGAGTTCTGTACCCTTCTGGATTATCACCTTATGGAGTTTGAAAACTTCTGTTTTGCTTGGCCTTTTAATTGTAGTATGGTTTTGGTGTGGGTGGCGTTTGGTGTGGGTTGCACCCTTCAACACTGTCATCTAATTTGCTTCTGATTGTCATGCTTTGTATTTAGGCTGTTTGCTATTTTTTATGCTGCTGGTATTTTTATTATGATTGTGTTATTATTATTCCAAGCTGCCTTTGGTGCCCCATTCTGGGATAAACATTGTTTATCTAAATAAAAGTTGGCGTCTGGGTTTGTTGCAGGATCTGGTCCCTGCAGCTAAATCTGTTATGAGATCTGTTGTTGCTGGTGAGAGGCTGTTTAAGATTCAGAGATTGACAAAAAGCAAAGACCTATTCAAGGTCTGTCATTTGTGACAAAGAACTGATTGGAGTGGGTTTAGTTGGGAGATGTAGATCACAAATAGTAGTTTGGCCTGTAGTAGGTTTTTCCTCCTTATACTTTGCTTCTTCTGTATTTCTTGTTTGTCATTCATCTATCTGCTACTACTTACAGAGCCCTGTTTATGAGAGTGCTATAATGGCAATATTGCTTAGTGTCGTCTAAAGCTAAATAAATGTTAGGTAACATTTTTGCATATTTACACATCTGCTCATTTACAGCAAATCTTTGATCTGCTCTGATGGTCATTGACATGTAGCAGTGACATTAAGCAGTACTGCTTCATTTGATGCATAATTATTTTCTGAAGCACCAAAGATTGTTATGGTGTCTTGTGTAAAACTATGTATTGTACAATAAGAGGAGGGGTCTGTTGATTGCCTAAGAAATGCAGTTCTATGTTCACAAACAGTAATGTTAGATGTTGTTGTTAATAAACAGATGGATATTGCCATCTTGCCTTGCTTTGAACTTTGTGTGGCATTAATCTAGCTGCTCCCAACAACCTGAGGTGATAGTATAGTAGATTGTTTTAAATTAATTTGCCCCCATCTAGTGTAACACCATGGACAATACCATAAACGTGGTAGGGAAGCTGGAAGCTTTCTATGGCACTTCTTACAACTGGGCATCTTTGGAAATCAAAGATGCTGATCTGACGTGGGGCTGTGTAGCTGGCAAACACCATCACAGACCTTTCAAACTCCTTATCATATTTCTTGCACCCATTTTGATTCTGTTGCAGTTTTAGTTTGTGCCGCTAACCTCTTTGGCTTGTTTCTTCATATACCTAGCCTGTGAAAATAAAATATAAAAATAAAATACTATTTTTATCCAGTGGATAATTAATCTGTGGAACTCCTCACCGCAAGATGTAGTGATGGCATCTGGTCTGGATGCCTTTTGAAAGGGGATTGGAAAAGTCCATCACATGTTACAAGCCATGACGATATGAGCAACGTCATGGTTTTAGGAATAGGTTACTATACCTCAGAATGCAAGGTACAAGGGCAACAGGATTCAGGCATCTTGCCTTGAGTGCTCCCTGAGGCAACTGGTGGGCCACTGTGAGATACAGGAAACTGGACAACATGGGTCTTTGACCTGATCCAATGGGGCTCTTCTTATGTGTAGCAAAATGACACAATGCATCTAGTGTAAAACATTCTGGATGTAAGCTGATATTTAACAATATCATACAGTGAAACCAGGCCTCCCAAAAGCAACTGAGTAACCAATAGATAAGTTATTAAATGTATAAATTATAGTTTCTTTCTGTCTATTCCTTGAACTATCCTTGCCTTGACCTTCAACCACCAGAAACATAAGCATCTCCTACTCTCCTTTAAATAGCTATGCTTGTCTTAAACTTTCTTCTGGAATTCTTTCCTAGAGTGCCTACATCTCTTTTTCTCCTTAAAATCCCTTTTCAAAACCTTTGTCTAAGCAAAGTGAAAGACTTATTTAGTATTTTAATTCCCCCATAGTGTTTTAAAAATACCTAAATTGGACTGTTGAAAGGAGCCTGGAAAGTTTTTTGCTTATATTGGTCATGCAGTTGTGTTGTATAAATAATTTAGTGAACTAAATTACCTAGATGTGGACCAGTGCCCCCTGGATAGAAAGAAATAGGAATTGATTCTAAAGCATTAACGAAGTACAATTTGCACTCGAAATCTATACAATACAACTTGTACCAATTGACACATACTGTGCATTGCTATATTGCTTTTTTTTCACTGAGTGTAATGAAAAGGAATAGGGGAAAACATTGGAGTGAATATTCAGAATGTACCCTATATACTCATGTATAAACCTAAAATGTATATCTGAAAATGACCCGGAAAACCTATAGACTGACTTATACACAGGTCAGTATGGTTAGTAAAGCTTCTAACAGCAGCGGGGTGGAGGTTGCTGGGCTAAGAAGCAGAAAGCAGGGGGTAGAAAAAATGGAAGCAATTTTACTTAACAGTAATTGTTCTTAGGCCCCAACAGACAGCAAGCAAAAAACAGCAATTTTCCTTCTCCAAACAGGCAGATAGGTGAATGCGCTTATGGGAATTGTCGTCATTATGAGAGCTCCTGCTATGGAGGTGCTGTATTGTATTCCTCAAGGCCTACATCTCCCATAAGTACCTTCATCTCTCTTCTTTCTTATTTGGAGAACACCTCCATTTCTGTGCTGCCTCAGAAGAAGGTGAAATGGCTCTTTTTGGTTGGCTTTCTGTTATCTCAGAACAATTAAGTCATTTTCAACGAGTTTCATACTCCCCTAAGTTTTACCCTTGGCTTATCCATGATTCATAACAAACTCTGTGATTTTTGGCTTGAGCCATACCCTCAATGTATCAATGAGAATGACTTATACATGAGGATATACAGTAGTTCAAGTTGCTGTTCGTGTGACTGTTGATGTCCCTGGACAGGTTTTGTCAATGTTCAAAAATAGATGTCTATTTTCCTAGTTTTTGACATATACCTGATCCTTGTTGACCAGGATAGAGAATTGTGAATATTACAGAATCTATTTTCTTAGCCAATACTGCAGAAAATATTTTCTGATTGCAGTTTAAAAGAATTATAGGATGACATGAAGAACATAATGAGATATCTCCATTAATTATGAATGATTTTAATGTTTCATTTCCCAAAATACTGAAAATTACAAGGAATTCCCTTGTAAACAATAGAATTCCTAGTCTGGAGCAGGCTAATTAACATTGAAGCAAAGTGGTGTATTCAAAAGGAAATTCAGTGGTTGAGAGTTACCTAATTTACAGTACAATCCTAGGTATGTCTACTCAGAAGGGAGCCCCATTTATTTCACTGGCACTTGCTTGGTTAGTGTGTATAGGATTGCAGCCCTTGATTTCTTAATAACAGTCAAAGCTACTTTAGTAACAGAGCTGTCTAATCAGATTGTGTCTTTTATATGTATGTATAATCCCATGCAAAAATGTACAGTACAGGTATTTCCATTCCAATTATCTGACATGTATATAGTATAGGCATGCCCCGATACCACTGTGGATACCTGAAACAGTGGATACTGGGGACACCTTTTTAAACACAGGGGAACATCAGTGGTTTTGCTGCAACAAGGTATGCAGATACGTTTCATGTTCCCCTATCTTTTTAATAGGCATCCCAGTACCCATGATATCTATGGATAACTGAAATCGTGGATACCAAATCAGTGGATACCGGGGCATGCCTGTACCTTCAATGACATGGGGAAATCGGGCCTTTAAAGCCAACTGCTTCCTGAAACAGTTCAGTAGGGGATGTCATTAATTATAAGGCAGGAAACTGGTAATGATTGGCCAGATAACACTACTCTCATTGGCTGTGGTAGCCATTAGTCAACTCAGGATAAAGAGTGCTGTAGCAAAACAGTGCTGAAGAAGGTGGCATTATTGGAGTTGTATTTTCTTCAAAAATTGTTCAAATTCCTGGACTAAGTCTACTTCGTTAACAATACATTGTTTTCTTTGTTTTTGAATATGTGGAAAAATTATGTGGAAAAATTAGTCACCTTTTAATATTACAAACAAGCTAACAATTACTGAATGTCAGTTCTTTAGATACTGTCTTTAACTGCAACATATTTCAAGCTATAGCTACTTTTTGACACAACTCTTCCAAGTGAGTCTATTTGTGCTTCCTTTCTGATCTTTTATTTCTTGATGTATACTATACAACTTCCTCTGACTTCTTTGAGTTAGGAAGAAATGCTAATGACATTGTACATAGTCTTTACTATTACTGAATATTTAAGTGCACTGACATTAATAATAAATTATTTGGAGTGTAACTATTTCTTGTTTAATAATTCCATCTTGCAAAAGATCAGTTTCCATTGATATGCCATGTTCCTTTTTAACTTGTATTCAAGAAAAATAGGATTCTGATCTGCATAAAGCAATGGTCTGAAAGAGGCAGAGTTCATTGAAGTTAAGTTCTGGTGTTAATAAAAAAATAATGAACACGAGAAATGAAATAATAGCATTTTTTCCCTGGGTGCAAATACCTATCAGAGCCATTTCTTTTATTCCTCCAGTTGTATCCAGGAGGTCAGATGAGACCCTCCACTGCAGGTTTGGTACCCGTGTTGAGAAATCCATGGGTTCCAAACGTGGAGATAATGAAGGCCTATCAGTATGTCCTACAGCTTCATTACCAATGCCTCTTTCTGACTCAGATCTTCAAACTCTTTCTGAGAGTTCAGGCTCGAGTGTCTGCCTTGTGTCTTCCACAGCAAAGACAGATGCAAAGAATTCATTCAGATCCTCTACAATCTCCATATCCTCTTTAAACATCCCTTTCGTTTCCTCATTGCCTAGTAGTCGAAACCATCACCCTGATTTGTTTCCTGCTTTTGATTTAAAGCAGTTTTTTGTTTGCCGTGATATTCTTAGACATACACACATCATTTCGCATTCCTTATTTTGTTATTTCTCTTCCAACATGTATGTTCCTTTTTGTTATCATTTGGGTAAGATTGCCATATTTGTGAAGGAAGCCTTCTTGACTTCAAGAAAGTCAATAGCTTTCTTGACTCCACCCAAGAATCGCTTGAGAGCTATGTTGTCATCTTCCTGGACCTGATGTATCCTTTCCTATTTAGTGATATATATTCTACTTTTGAATAATCTCCATGCACTCTCGAGAGAGGTTACTGCCTTACCTTTCCCTTCATCCTTTTTTAAACTAGTCCCTTCACTTTTGAGAAATCTCCCTTTTTGACGCCTAGCATCTGCATTGAACTTTCTTGGAAATGCCCCTGATGCATACATGTTGAGCAGAGTAGCACTGTGGTTACTATTCCCTGTTCCTTCAATAATGCTTATATTTTGCATTTTGTCCTGGGCACCACATAGGTTTAAATTCAGGGTTTTCTCCCCTCTGGTCAGTTTCTGGGCCATAATAATGTAGTGCAGCATCTCTCAAATTATGGGTTGGGACCCACTTGGTGAGCTGTGATTTCTGGTGAGTCCCACAGAGCCTCCAATGATAACACAGTGATAGAAAGATCCAATAATTGCCTAAAGCCCTGAGTCTATTGAAAAATAAGATAGTTCCCAATTGCTCTGCAAGCAGTTGAGCTCCTGCAGTTTGCAAACTTGTGTAAATATAGGGGGATAAATGTTTGAGCGTCTTTTTTTCTGGTGTGTTACAGTCTATGTTATACACTGCTCAAAACAATAAAGGGAACACTTAAACAACACAATGTCACTCCAAGTCAATCACACTTCTGTGAAATCAAACTGTCCACCTAGGAAGACACACCGATTGACAATCAAGTTCACATGCTGTTGCACAAATGGAGTAGTCAACAGGTGGAAATCATAGGCAAGTAACAAGACACCACCAATAAAGGAGTGGTTCTGCAGGTGGTGACCACAGACCACTTCGCAGTCCCTATGTGTTCTGGCTGATGTTTGGGTGACCTTTGAATGCTGGCGGTGCTGTCACTCTAGTGGCCGCATGAGGCGGAGTCTGCAACCCACACAAGTGGCTCAGGTAGTGCAGCTCATCCAGGATGGCACATCAATGCGAGCTGTGGCAAGAAGGTTTGCTGTGTCTGTCAGTGTGGTGTCCAGAGCATGGAGGCGCTACCAGGAGACACGCCAGTACACCAGGAGACGTGGAGGAGGCCGTAGGAGGGCAACAACCCAGCATCAGGACCGCTACCTCCGCCTTCATGCCAGGAGGAACAGGAGGAGCACTGCCAGAGCCCTGCAAAATGACCTCCAGCAGGCCACAAATGTGCATGTGTCTGCTCCAACGGTCAGAAACAGACTCCATGAGGGTGGTATGAGGGCCCGACGTCCACAGGTGGGGGTTGTGCTGACAGCCCGACACCGTGCAGGACGTTTGGCATTTGCCAGAGAACACCAAGATTGGCAACCTCGCCACTGGCGCCCTGTGCTCTTCACAGATGAAAGCAGGTTCACACTGAGCACATGTGACAGACGTGACAGATTCTGGAGACGCCAGGGAGAACGTTCTGCTGCCTGCAACGTCCTCCAGCATGACCGGTTTGGCAGTGGGTCAGTAATGGTGTGGGGTGGCATTTCTTTGGGGGGGCCACACAGCCCTCCATGTGCTCGCCAGAGGTAGCCTGGCTGCCATTAGGTACCGAGATGAGATCCTCAGACCCCTTGTGAGACCATATGCTGGCACGGTTGGCCCTGGGTTCCTCCTAATGCAAGACAATGCTAGACCTCATGTGGCTGGAGTGTGTCAGCAGTTCCTGCAAGATGAAGGCATTGATGCTATGGACTGGCCCGCCCGTTCCCCAGACCTGAATCCAATTGAGCACATCTGGGACATCATGTCTCGCTCCATCCACCAGCGCCACGTTGCACCACAGACTGTCCAGGAGTTGGCGGATGCTTTAGTCCAGGTCTGGGATGCGATCCCTCAGGAGACTATCCGCCACCTCATCAGGAGCATGCCCAGGTGTTGTAGGGAGGTCATACAGGCACGTGGAGGCCACACACACTACTGAGCCTCGTTTTGGCTTGCTTTATATTATGGACATTACATCGAAGTTGGATCAGCCTGTAGTGTGTTTTTCCACTTCAGTTTTGAGTATGACACCAAGCCCAGACCTCCATGGGTTAATAAACGTGATTTCCATTGATGATTGTTGTGTGATTTTGTTGTCAGCACATTCAACTGTCAGGAACAAAGTATTTAATAGGAATATTTCGTTCACTCAGATCTCGGATGTGTTGTGTAAGTGTTCCCTTTATTGTTTTGAGCAGCGTATTTCAACATATTTAAATTTCTCATTACTACAACTCTTCTTTGGAATTCTTCCCTGATTTCTTTCTTTCTCTCACAGTCACCCTCAGCATTCTGATCAGGAGGGTGATAGAACAACCCCAGTACTACATTTGTTTTGGGGCTTTGTATTTCTACCCACAGAGGAACTCTTAGAAGAGCCTGCTCCCCCTAAAGTTTCTTATATGTTTGATTCTTTTTGTAGAGTTGTCTAGATTTGCTTCAAGAGAAATAAATAGGAATCAAAATAGCACATATGTAGTCTGAAAACAAGCCTGGCATTTCCCAGCTTGCAATTAGACATTCACCTGGTGATCAGTGGTGATTAAAAATATCTGCCTGCAATTCTCATTTGAGAAAACAATTTTCCGTGGCTCTCTTATTCTTGTTTCTAATACGACAGAAGCTAGTGGCTACTTAAGATTAAAAGAGACTTGCTATTTTTTCCCCTTGCCTTCTTTTGTGCCTCAAAACAGGCTCTCTTTCAGCTGCCATTACAGCCAAGAATGGAGTAGGTGTTCCAGTTGTAGATGCAAGGACCCATTCTTGTTTTGAAGGATCAGGCATATTTTGATCAATGGTGTACCTTGGCCACTTCACCAGACTCAAAGCTGATGGGTTCATGGTTTCCAGGAACAGTATCACCTGCCATATTGTGAAGCATGACAGGTTGGAAAGCATGATATAGATGTGCTCAGATACGTGGTGATGTTGGTAGAGGCATAGTAGTGGAATAGTTTTAGATCACTTAAATGAGAGGGAACACAGAAAGAGACAAGTTGTGCTTCAGAATATAGAAAAGTAGAGGCACGTGTAACAAGAGAATCAGACTGTTATTCATTCAAGCAGGAACTTATAAGTAGAGCGGCAACTAATGTCACTTCTGGTTTCAACCCATGCTCATAAGTAAGATTAGCACCAAACCTACAGATGACACCATATAAATAAATAATAGGTCAACTACATTTCACTTGGGGCTTAACTCAGAGTATTAGAAACACTCTTTTCCTTAAATCCAAATGCAGATTTCTGGGGATAAAAAAAAACCATACTGAGAAAAACAAATCCGTGTGTGTTCTGTCCTAAAGGTGACTTTCTACAGTGATGATTGTTTATGTGCTGTATTGTGTCAAGAATATCTTATTTTGTTACACCATCTGCTCAACTGAATTTTAGGCAAATGAAGTAATCACATTAAAAAATAGATTTTACAGTTGTCATGTAAAATGGATGTCTCATTTTTGACAAATAATTAGCAAAGGGAAAATATACCATCATATGCTTTATATAAATAAGATTTTGCATTGAATCCCAAACTCTTCTAATTGAAAACCTTGATTAGCCAGGAAATCTCTCTGCCTACGATTTTAAGGAGCCGCTGTCAATCAATAGTGACAGTACTCGGCTAGAACTGGGATCTCCAAACAATGGAGACCACCATAAGATTTTATCTTACCTGCAGCAATGTAAAATATTTGACATTTTTACTCATATGTATATCATTTCTCAGTTTAAACATGGCAGTGTTTCTTTGTAAACGTCACATTTCTCTTTTGTACTGAATCATATCATGCTGATTACAAAAAAGATCCAAGTAAAACTTATTCATTCATTCATTCATTCATTCATTCATTCATTCATTCATTCATT
>JAJKFI010000043.1:6448318-6469482 GCA_029204185.1 Lerista edwardsae | reverse complement strand
ATTCATTCATTCATTCATTCATTCATTCATTCATTCATTCATTCATTCATTCATTTATAAAACAGATTGTTTTCAGCCTGCAAAACTCTGTAAAAGATACAATGTGGCCCTCATACTGAAAAATCTGGAGACCCCTGGCCAGATGAACAAATATGCTGACTTGGTTTAAGGAGTTTCACTTGTTCAAAATTGATTTCCTGATAGAATAGTATTTGTAGGAGGAACTGTTGTATTGTTTTTCTTTATTTTAATAATGCAATTATTTTGCATTATTTTATTATTAAAATAATTTTATTTATTTTAGGGTTAAATTCCATTCTTTGAGATACCACCTAAAATGCTTACCAGACCAAGATGAACCAGTGCTTCTTTTAAACAGCATACATTAAGGAAGCTTTGAAAGCTCATCTTAGTAAGTACTAAGAAAAATAAGTAAAAATAAAAGTAGAGCATTTTCAGATTATCTGTTTTGGGGATTGGTCTCTTTGTATATTACACACCTTTCTCGACATATCTTATATTGGTAACCTTCCTTTTGTTGTAAGTATTGCATGTTTTGCTATAGCATGTCTGTCAATCTGAAGTACAGGAAAAACATTCAATTGAAACTCTGGAGAGAAAAGCTGCTGGACAGGGAATTGGCATTGGGAAATGATGGGTGGTAAAACACCCCTCCTTTCCGTTCAATATCTCTTCTCTAGAACCAAAACAATTTTCCTATATTGCAAAAAGGTGACAGGGCATTGTTATGTGCATCTGTGTGTAGTAGTAGTAAGTATTTGAACTGGAACACAGGTGTCACAGGTCCAGCAGTCTTCGCAAGAGATGTGGTTTGCTAATCTGTGTGCATTTTGTATCGAGTGGGTTTATTGTGGAGAATGTATGTTCCTTCTTTAAAAGTATGTATTGTTATTGAGGAAGGGAAACCTCATCCAAAATAGAATTCAGATGTTGTTATGCAGTGTAACTTTTGTGGACAATGTGATGGCCACATAAGATAACTTGTGGAACTATGATTGATAGGCATTCAACTTCTTTAGTAGAGCTAGTATGGTAATAATATTGGCTGTGATGTGAGCTTTTACCATGGTGATCTAGCAGAGAATAATGCAGATATGTGATATACAAATGTGGTCTACTAATGGAATAGTTTTAGGGATTCATAGAAATACAGATTATAATCAGAAATATTTAAAGTGCAAAAGCTAGCCAACTCAATCCTGTCACGTTTATCTAGAAATGCATCTCACTGAACTCAGTGAGACAGTCTTTTCATTGGATCCAAATATTGAACATCTGCTTTTCCCATGAGATAGGAAAATCAAAGACAATTTTTATTTCCTTAAATATAAGGAAAGTAAGCATTTAGAATTGCTGCATATTTCTTTATAAAGGAATATACAGCAATTCTAAACACTTACTTCAATTTCAAGAATTTGTTCTGCAATTTTAGAATTGGTTAATTTCTGGTTTTTCAGTTTTGGGGAAGGTTCCCTTACTGGGGAGGGGAAAAGATTGTGAGGCAGTCTATATCTTTCTCATCATCCAGTGAGAATTAATTTTAACTCTGTTTATTTACAGATTCAGAACAGCTGATTGGTCACAGCTGAAGAATTCAAAAGATCAGATCAGATCCACAAAAGTCTGCTCCAGCAGTCTAAGTGCTATTATGATGGCTCAAATTTTTGGGAACAGCTTAACTAATCTCATGGTTTCTGATACAGAATCTCCTGGTAAGCAATCTTGCTCTATGTGATGATAAAAATATTAGCCTCCTAATATTGACTTTCCAGGCTCATTCTTTCTCTGTAGTGGGAGTAATACACTTCTGGTGTATTTATATAGAAAATAGTATTCGTTGAAAATAAATAAAATAGAAGTTACGTTCAAAGGAGGGAAAATGGCCAAGTTGCCTGATGACCCCTTAAAACAGCAATTTTCAACTAGTGTGCCACGGCACATTGGTGTGCTGCGACTGGTCAACAGTTCAGGGGAGAGTCATTTGTTAGCAAGACCATTGGTGAATGTGAACCCCTCCACAAGCAGGGTGTGCCATGTCAGTTGTCAAAAAACTGATAGTGTGCCTTTGCAATTTTAGTGCATTGTCAATGTGCCGTGAGACAAAAAAGGTTGAAATTTGCTGCCTTAATGACTAGCAAATGTTGAAACTTGTGAATAAATGTATTCCTAATGTCTAAACCTGTTAAGAACAAAATAAAAGCAGTAGTAACAGTAGGCTGCACTTAATTAGATGCCTGTTTCTATGTCTGCCTTTAACATTTGTTTTCCTTTTATAGGTTTTTCTTAATACCTGATTAGCGTCCACTGCAGCAAACTGTATAATCATGGTTTGGGGCGATATCCCTAACTTAAAAGATAACTACACTTCATTGTGTTCTCCAATCATGGGAGACTCGGAAGTGGATATTGATTCTGGATTGGATGAAGGGGACATAAAACCTGAGAGTCCCCCTGAAGATTCCACCATCTTTGTTGCTTTTAAAGGGAATATTGGTGATGATGACTTCAAACAGAAATTGGGCATCATATTGAACAATGTGCCTGGCATTTTACATATGGGTATTTAATTTTCTTACATCTTTTAACTTGAGATTCTTTTAATAACTTTTTATATATGAGAAAATGCAATGCAGTTTAAAATTGTAACTAGAATATTGCAGACTTTGAGAACTGCTTTAGTTAAAAATGTGCTATAGCTGTCCTACAGAGCAAAATACCTTCTTTAATCATTTTATTTTAAAGCTATTCTATTGCTTTCCCAACATTTATTTACTATACAGCTGTTTAATAGGCTGTATTGCTGTGCACACTTTTATGAATCCTACACAGTACTACTTAACTTTTGAGTAAACATATATAAGATTGTACTATCAGTTTCATTGCCCACAACTCCTGCAGCATCTTAAAGCATATCATTCCCCTTTGGTTTACAGATAATTTGCCGAATTCTGGGTTGAGATTAAACTCTGGAAATTAGTGAGCAATCCTAACTAACTTTCCAGCCCTAGGGTAAGGGCAATGCAGCTCTGAGGTATGGGAACAAACATTCCCTTACTTTGAGGAGGCCTCCATGACTGCCCCCCAAATACAGGATGCAGAACATACCCCATTGGCACAGCTATGTCAGTGCTGGAAAGTTGGTTAGGATTGCACCCTGAGTTTCCTGGAAAGTTTCAACCATTAGCTAGCATTGGAAGAGACTCGCAGTGGGAATATCAAGGAACTTTTGATAAGTCAAATGTCTCTTCCTGCTTTGAACTGTCCAAGTGAGAGAAACAAGTGTGTCTCCCGCCAGGTGAAGTAAACTGTTTATGAAGCATTGTGCTACAAGTCAATACACTTCAGAATCTAATAGTTCAGATTGCAACTATATGATTCTAATTTATGATCCCCATCCTGCTTGTGCAGCAGTTATTTCAACTATTTTTGGCTTTATCATGGTTTGTTTTTATTTGTTTTTATTCAAACCATTCATCCAATTCCAGTTTGGGAGTGATTGAAACAGATGTTTTCAGTCGGCTGTTAGCAGAACTTCTATTCCGATTCAATTTCTGTAAATCTTTGCAGTGGTGTTAGTGAGCATTTGAATAGTCTTGCTTGTAAAGCTCTGTTAATTAAAATCCCTTTCTATTCCACTATGTGAGGTCATTAGATACTTGGAAATCAGTGGAACGTTTACAACTAATTTTGTCAGAGAATTTCATGATGGAATTGGCTTTTACTAGGAAAGGAATGCTAGCAAGGATGGAAGTTTAAAAAAAAGGTTCAGATGCTACTTTTGATGATTTTTTTTCCACTTAAAGATAACAGTTGCTGATGTTTCAGCATGTACTTTCAAGATGGTATAGGTTGCTTGATGAACTTGAAAATTTCTTGCATTTGCAAGTAGATAAGGGGGGGGACTGGAATTGGAAACAGGAGCACATATTGTTCAGGGATACATCTGTCACTACTCGAAATGTCTATGTAATCTAGCATAGAGTTATTGAGTTTCTGATACACTGAGTCAGCTTTGTGATATGTTGGACACTAGTACATTTTCAGGAAAAAAATGTTTTGTCAGGAAGCGGTGAGTAAATATGTAAGAACCACACTAATTCTTATTCAGAGTAATTCATGGATACTCTGTTGTTCATTTTTTTTCTTCATTTAAGAATCTGACCAGCTAAAATTGAGGAAAGTGGAACCCTGGAACAGTGTACGTGTTACTTTCAATATTCCTCGTGAAGCAGCTGAGCGACTACGAATGCTGGCTCAGAACAACAACCAACAACTTCGAGACTTGGGAATTCTTTCAGTTCAGATTGAAGGTAAATGAAATGATCTTTTGTGGATTGGCCAGAACCCTATAGCATACCTAAAGATTTTTATTATTAATGAAGTAGATGTTAAGATTTTTTTCAGTATCTTAACTAAAACAATGTTAAATAATTACATGCCTCACGAACATCCTAATAATCTGACTTGGTGTTTGGCTCCATGTTGCACTTATATTTTACAGTTTCCCTTTAACCCCAGCTAGGTGATTTAGCACCACTCACCTTGTGAATTCTGGCCACCCAATAATGAGTTTCCATGTCATTGGGGGTTATTGGATAGAGTGGGAAAATTCACTACATGATTGCCAGGATTCACATAATGAGTATTGCTAAATTATATTATGGAAGGCATTGGTTGGAAATGTGCTGTGGGGATTTTCATGCTCATAGCAACTACAATGTTTAACAAAAAAAATTATGCATGTGTGTCTAAAAACACTTTCTAGAATTTACCTCTAGAGACTACTAGACTCATGTATTGTTCACTAATCGGTTTTTCTGATGATTTATCCATGATAAAGATGAAACTGTATTCTCTGCAGTGGATATTTGTGTAGGTTTTCAAGTCTGGGCTGCCACATTCATTTCTGCGGAGGGAGTAAATTTGAAGAAAGAATGAACTCATAGGCTGCTTTCTTCATTGAAATAAATGGAAAAGCATTACTGTTAGAGAAGCTGTCTCTTAGAATCATCTTCTAAGCATAAGAAATTGCCAAATACATGAAAGTGGACTAAAAAAACAATGTTAAGCTTTTAAATGACTTCTAGAGCAGTGTCTCAATGACTCAATGTGGGTTGGGACCCACTAGGTGGGTTGCAAGCCAATTTCAAGTGGGTTGTGTAGTACCTAAGGCAACCATAATTGAAAATATGGGAAGATGGAACACTGGAAAGTGGGAGGGCTGTGTGGTTGTTTGCTTGTGTCAAGGTTGTCAATAGGCCTTTTTTTTCTTTCTGATTCATGTTGCTATTGGAAAATGGCTGAGAAATTACCCAACTTATTGCTGTTTTCTCATGAAAGCAGCAGGCTCTGGCATCACAATAACAACCCTTCTGGTGGGTCCCAGACTGATAGTCATTCTAAAAAGTGGGTGCTAGTGCAAACTCCATCGTCTAATCGTGTTTCAAAGAGATGTTTGTATTTATATTGAATTCAATATATCAGTTTTGAACACTACCATTTAAATGTTACTTTGTTGGTTTCATCCTTGTACCAAAACCCATGTGCTCATTCTATTTCAAGTTTTGATTATGGCTTTCAGGTGAAGGTGCCATCAATCTGTCATTGGCTCAAAACCGAGGTCAAGATGTGAGGATAAATGGGCCTGTAGGACCAGGCAGTTCAGTACGAATGGAGACGGGATTTCCCATGCAAGGTAGCCAAGGTAAATTCTGTTTTGTTTGTTCTTGTTTTGTAAGCTGAAAAATTAACCTTAATGAAATAGGGAACTAGTCATTCATTCTTGCAACTACAAAGCCTTCCTTTCTATTTGACTCCTCATGATGTGTCTAGCTGTGGGAAGATAAAAAAATGCCCCACTCTACTCTCATCCCTTCCTGCAACAAGATACAGAGAAAGTGGGTGACAAATAGATGGAAGAGAAATAAATGAAAGTGAGACTAGGCAATGGAAACAATATAGTCATTGTCACTCCAGGAAGCAATTTTGGGGTCTCACTGAGTCCCTCCCCACCCCCACCCTGCATCACCTAAGAATGCATCACAGAAGCATTTTGTGGGGAAGCAGAGAGTGGGGGAGGTGGCATTGGCACAACCCAAAAATTTGTTTTCTGGACTAACATAGACTTCTCTGTAGCCATCTAGCTTGCCATATTAAGGTAAAGGAAGCTTTTTTGGCCTTTTTTCTTCAAATGTTTTTAAAGGGATTGGGTTTTAAAAACCACTATCAGATTTAACACAGTTTTTGGCATCCACAAGGGATCTTAGAATGAATCTCCCTCAGATAACAAGGATGGCCCTATATCGTCAATTATAGTTATCTTCTGGGGTTAGGTTCCTGAAAAACCCATCTGATACCAAATCAGTTGGTGCAGAATAATTGACCCTATGGGATCAATTGGTTTTGAGGGAGTGATAGCTAATAGGCAGTGCAATCCTAACTCTGCCCTAAGCCAGCTCACGAGTGTCACAAACACGTTTGTGGGTACTCAGGAACAGGCTGGACCAGTACATGGACCTGAGCAAGTACAAGGTAAGTTTGTGCTGGTCTGGGCAGGCTTGCTCAGGGTGGAAGAGGGTGGTCTGGTAGAGTTTTTGGGTGGGTAGGGAAGTATGGGGCAGATCATGCCTGGGAGTATGGTGGGACCGGCCTTGTCAACCTAGACCGGGGGTCGGCAACCCACACTTTCTGAGCCGCATGAGGCTCTCTCAGCCGTCTGTTGCGGCTCCGGAGTCCGGGTGAAACTGGCAAAGGGTGTGAGAGCGGTGGATGCAGGGAGGAGGCGGAGGGCACGCACGCGCTGGAGGACTTTGAATCTGCAGCAGCCCAGGCAAGAGACAGACCTGCTCAGCCTGGTCAGCCGCGGGGGAAAGGGAAAGCGCCTTCCCTAACCTGCTCTCTCGTTAGCATTTGGTTCCCTCCTTTTGCTGCTGCAGGGCGCGGAGGAGGAGGAGGAGGGCCTGGATCACACATTATGATTATTATTAACACCATCTGTGTTAGTATTTCTCTCGGTCGGGCAGGGAGGTGATTCCCCGGTTCCTCGGCTCCTTCGCCTCATCACTAGCAGCCTCTTCTCCTGCCGCCGCCACCGCATGCCCCCCACGCCTGCCGCGGACTGCTCGCCTGCCCCCCCGCCCCTGCAGAGGCTGCTGCTGCTGCTGTCGGAGGGGAGGCGGGGAAGGTGGAGGGCTTTTGCCCAGGCTGAGCCATGGGGGGGGGGGCAGCTGCGGCTGCTGGAGACAGGGATGGGGCAAGACGCTGCCGCTGCGGACCCCAGCATCTCCCCCTCGGGGACCTGGGAGGCAGAGGAGCCGCCGCTGCCGGTGCCAGACAACGGGTGATGGGTGAGCGCGAGGCTCTCCGCCTCCTGCCATCCCCCATCCCCCGCCTCCCCCACTCCGGGGTTCCCGGCTGTCCCAGGTCCTCTTCACCGCCCTCTGCTCTGACCTCTCCTCCCCATTTGCCTCCAGTCGCCCCCTCCCCGTGCCAACCATCCTCCCTTTCCCCCGATTTCGGGTATCCTTTTCTGCAAACACACCCCTCATCTTCCCCTTTTTCCAGGCGTCTTTGTGCTTGATCAGTAAAGGGGGGAGGAAGAGAAGTTCTTTTGGGAAAGGACTGGGATGCAGCATGACTTAGGACTGTCGCAGGTCACTCTCGCGGGCCAGCGTGGTGACTTTGAGAAGCAACCCTGGACCACCCATGGCTAGTGAGGAAAGCCAAACGTGCTCTCCCCCTCTCACTTACCTCTGAGACTTTCAAATGTTTTTGTTGCATGCTGAAATAAAATTTTGTTTTCTCTGTAGCAGTTCATTCATTTCAAAAATGCAACACACTATAGTTTTTTTATACATAGCATAAAGGTAAAAAAAAAACTATATATGCAATGTTATCTTCCTTTTAGATGTCAAAAGGTTTTTGTGGCTCCCAAGGTTTTCTTTTCTCTGGAAAACGGGTCCAAATGGCTCTTTCGGTGTTTAAGGTTGCCTACCCCTGACCTAGACCATAGTATTAATTTAAATAGATACATGTTGCCAGATGCATGTTGTGATAACGAGGGAACAGAAATGAGTAAATCATCATCATCAATAATTTTTATACTGCTTTTCAACATAAAGTTCATGAAGTGGTTTACAGGCAAATAATAAAATTAAATTGCTCCCTGCCCCAAAAGGGCTTGCGGTCTGAAAAAATGGAGAATACCACCAGCAACAGCCACTAGAAAAGACACTGTGCTGGGGTAAAGAGGGACAGTTACTCTCCCCCTGCTAAATGTAAGAGGAACACCACTTGAAAAAAGTGCCTCAAATCAAAGAACTGATTGATACAGCTAAGAGATTGTTGACTTGAGTGAGGGAAGGGGTTTGTACACATTGAGTAAGCATAATTGCTACCCAGTAATACCAATTATGTTGTATTTTGAGGTACATAAAAATGATATACTTGAGAGGCTAGTAGATGAAAGTATCAAATTTATTTCATAATAGATCTAGTTAGAATAGCACGTAGAATATTGGGGAATAAATAACAAGATGAATATGTTTACCTTTGAGGGAAAACTTTGCAAAAACCGATGTGAATGAACACTTATATAGATTTGAAGCATGACTGATAGGTAAAATGGAACAACTAGAGGTGTTTGAAATGTGTTTGAGAGTAAATGAGAATGTGTAAAATAACTGGATAGAATTGTGTACTAATGGGAGGAAATATGAGATAGGACTGGGGAGGAACACAAAGTGTGAGGAAGAGATGTCAGACATTAGCATACTTTAAGAAATGGGGGATTAGCTCAAGATGAAGGGAAACTGAAAGGAAGAAGGTCAAGTAGACTTACAATAGTATAAAACGGCAAGAAAGAGAGAGCAGTGAAGCATGTGCCCATGAAGGGGCTTGTGCAAGAAAGAATAGTCTTCAGCAACACTTGGGTGTTTCAGTATTCCAAAATAGTTATGTGCAGAATAAGAAGTGTTTTGTAATGCAAACATTCATGAATAAACAATGGAATAGAATGGGGTCACCTTAGTAAGAACTGATCCAAATGTAGCTGTTGCACTGACCTTGATTACTAGTCTTCAGTAGCTTTTTTTTTTCTTCATGGAGAATGGGTAAAGTATAAATACCTTAATGATATTTATAATATTAGAGTGTTGCTAGCTATTAAATCTAGCAGGCCCAAGTACCTGATATGATTGTGTAGCTATTCTGTCTGCTTTTAGGTTCATGGTAGTGTTGCCTGGATTCAGATAGGTTAGAATGTATGAGAAACTGCATTTTCACACTACATATGACCACATTTCTAGGGTTAATACGAATAAACAATCCTGCAGCTGTCTTGATGCAACAGAGCGGGAACGTATCATCTTCTATGATGACAAGTACAGCTAACGCCGACCTCCAACCCAGAACTCCTCGGCCAGCCTCTCAGTCAGGTAACCAGCATAGGTTCTACTTGCAGAAATAATCTCTGGAGAGATATGTATTTCTGTCTCCTTTCCCTTTCTTGTGCATAGTAATATGGGAATAATCTGAAATATTTACCAAACCTGTTACCTGCCTTTTGAGTGAAAGTAGTCTATAGTTTGGGGGATATCCATATATTCTTGCAGATTTTGTATTAATTGCTGCTGTGATTTAAATGTGAAGTTTGATGGAAAAACTACTAAATAATTTTTTTGAAATGTAGTCAGTGAGAGAATGCATTGTATCATATGTTTAACAATAACTGAGTTCTGTTGAAATCAGTGGAACTAGCTAAGACAGTCTTGGATACCGCCCAATAAGATTAAAAAATACACTCAATCTAAAAATGGTGAGGGTGTTTTTTTTTTCCTGCTGCTGCCTCTTTGAGACAAAACAATAGCTATCTTTGTAAATGTCATTTTGTTTGAACAGATGCAGTCGATCCACTCTTATCAGGGCTCCCTATCCAACAGCAGAATCATCCATCTGGATCTGTTGTGCCTCAGCTCCATTCAGTGCAGTCAGTTCCTGTTAACAGACAAATAAACCCAGCCAACTTCCAGCAGATGCAGCCCCAGCAGCAGTTGCAACTACGCCCTCCTCAACAACACCAGCAGCCACAACAGGGTATTCGTCCTTCATTTACAACGCCAACTCAGGTTCCAGTTCCTCCTGGTTGGAACCAGGTGCCTTCTGGGACAGTTCAAGCTCCTCCATCCCAAGGAACAATGGGCACACTGACAGTTAACCAGGGATGGAAAAAGACTTCTTTACTTGGACAAATGCAACAGCAACTCCAAGCCAGACCATCTTTAGCAACAGTACAAACACCCTCCCACCCCCCACCCCCATATCCTTTTGGAAGCCAACAAGCTTCTCAGGCACACACAAACTTTCCTCCAATGAACAACTCTGGCCAATTTACTGCTCCTCAAATGAAGAATCTTCAGGGAGGACCTTCACGGGTCCCAACACCACTTCAACAGCCCCACCTGACCAACAAGTCTCCTGCCTCCTCTCCCTCCTCTTTTCAACAGGGATCCCCTGCATCCTCCCCCACAGTTAACCAAGCGCAGCAGCAGATGGGACCAAGGCCCCCCCAGAATAATGCCCTCTCCCAAGGGTTTCAACAGCCTGTAAATTCTCCTGGCCGTAATCCTATGGTACAACAGGGAAATGTACCTCCTAACTTCATGGTGATGCAACAACAAAACCAGGGTCCACAGGGTTTACACCCTGGGTTAGGGGGTAAGTAATCCTTTTTAAGAATGAATTTTAGGCCAATTCTCTGTAGCAGATAGTTATATTATGATCCATATTCACTGTATTCATTGCATACCTGAATGTGCATTCACTGCTAAACTCAACAGTCAGCAGTAGAATCTTGCACATCTGGAGTTTTCCTGGACAGACTTACTGTTTTATAGTTGGTCTGCCATTCCTGTAGAATTGAGTTGGGAGATACTCTTCCAATCATCTAAGCTAATCCCTTGCTTGAGGTGGAATTCAGGCTAATGCCTGATAAAAGAAATCTCAGGGTGCAATCCAACAGCCTTGTAGGGCAGATGCGTGTGTTGTCAGTCAGTCAGTCCACAGGTACTTACATACCGCTTTTCAACATGAAGTTCACAAAGCAGTTTACAGGCAAATAGTAATAATAAAGTTGTGTTGGCCCTACACTATCGTGAAAGTGCCGTAATGCACTTTCGTGCCAGCATGAGTGGCTCTGGGCCAACACTGCCAACAGCATCAGCCCTGCTGTGTTGAGGTCGGGTATTGGCCAGTGCAAGGGCTTTTCTGGGCGGGAGGGGAGGCAGGAGAGGGTGGAACAGGGCAGAGGAAGGGCATTCCAGTGGGCGGGGCAGCCCAGAGTGGGGGGGGAGGAGCACAGATCCAGCTCCGGATCCAAACCTCCGTCCCCGGGCTGCTACATCCTGCTTGGGGTGCAGGTCTGAGCAGCTGTATATGGGTGGCTGGTGCCTATTCCAGGGTAAGGGGACAAATGTCCTCTTTGCCCTGTGGCGGCCCCAGCACCCTCCCAACCTGCGCTGGATACAGTGCAGGCCAGTTGGCCTGCCTGTTCCCATACAGGTTAGGATTGTATCCTCAATCTATCATATTACATTTTCATACCTTTGCATATAAAAAATAATAATCGTTTGCAGCTTGTATGTGTATGTGTGCTATGTTCACATTAGAAGAGAGATTTTCTCTTATGTGAAAGAGAACAGCCTCTTTTTTGAGATGACCATTTTTATAAATCCTTATATTTAAAATTATCTTATACAGGCATACCTTGTTTGACGGATTCACCAATGTGATGCAAAGTTTGGCCAGCACAGGGGACACCGTAAAGTATGTTTGGACCACTCTCAGAGTCATGGAGGCCAGCACACAGACATGTGCCATCCTCCCTGACTCCGAGAGTAATCCAGAAATGCTTTATGGTGGGCTTTGTGCCAGCCAAACTTTGCTGGTTTAGCTTATGCTGGCCTGACTCCAGTTTAGGATTGCGTTCTCAATCACAGTGTCCTTTCCTGTCACGTAAAACTTTTGCTCTTCTGTCCTCATTGAATAGGAACCATTAACTTTCTCTGCGTTTTTCTCTTATTCTAACACCATTATCATGTTCCCTCTTAATCTTCCATGTATAGAGCAGTGTTTCTCAGGCTATGCGTCAGGACCCAAGTGGGTCAGGACCTGATTTCTTGTGGGTCTTGAAGAGCCTCCAGTGAACACAGGATGATGGAAAGATCAGCCTCAAGCCCTGAGGCTGTTCAAAAACCAGATTACTGCTAACTTCTGTGCAAACAGCTGAACTCCTGCAGTTTGCGTTGTAGATCTGGTGGTGTTCTTTCCAAGTCCATCAATGACAGGTAGTAGGGTCAAGTGAAGGCTGGGTCCCATAACTAAGTCCCTCAAGCCTGGAGGGTATTCATGGGGGCTGCCTCATTACTAGAAATGGATTGTGTTTTTTGCATATAAATACAATTATTTATTATATTTCTATCCAGCCTTTCTCCCCAGGGTGGGTGGGTATGTGGGGACACCCAAGGCAATTTATAAATAAATTACTTGTACATAAAAATATTATTTAGATTGCCTTTTCAAAAGTCTCGTAAAGCTAGGTGGGTGTCCATTTTAAAAAGTGTGTCAAGGTGTTCAAAAGTTTGAGAACCACTGGTATAGAGTATGTTGTCACTATAATTTCTTTAATGAATGAAATTATTTTCTGTCCAGGAATGCCCAAGCGTCTCCCACCTGGTTTTCCTGCAGGACAAACAAATCAGAACTTCATGCAAAGTCAGGTCCCTTCTACAGCACCAGGGACACCTGGAAATAGTGGAACACCTCAACTGCAAACCAGTCAAAGTGTGCAACACACAGGTTTGTTAACTGTTTTGTCAGTTAAGTTACAGGAACTGACTGAAAAATGTTTGGTATATGTGTGTTGATAAAAGTTGAAAAGTGGTTGTGGTTGTGTATGTGTTTTTAAAGCAAACAGACAGTTGCATTTAAAATAATGCATCTGTTAACCATATGGAAACTTATGAGAGGAAAGGGCAAGAAATTATATTTCGTTGTCTAATGCTTCCTTCCATTGTTTTATTGCCGTGAACTCCATCAATCAACAGCCATAGTAATACAGCACTAGGGTTACAGTCACCTAGGAGTAAGTTTCGCTGAACTTGGTGGAGTTTGCTTCTGAGTAGACAAGCATAGAATTTCACTGCATGTCTCTGAGCAGAACCCCGGGGGAGGACAATTGGAATCTTCTTCTTATCATGCCAAAAACCATTGTCCCAGAAATTTTTTTATATTTCTACTTCTTTCAGAAAAAAAGATTGTAAATATTTCTGTTTACTAATTCATTGACCATTTACCTGTATGTAAAAATCCTAGGTAGCCATGTTGTCCCATTTGAAATTCAGAAGCCACAACAGAGTCATGGCATTTTACTTGGTCCTAAGAAAGGTATTGCTTATTGTGGCTCTTGAATTTCTACAGGGTTTCTCTGTTCCTATCCTTCAGACTGCTGCCTATCATTTTTTCATGTTCTGATCACATGAGGTAGGTTCTGTTAGCATCAAGAAGAGCATAATGCAAAGTACCATGAAAGCGCAATGGGAGAATAAATTTTAGGGATATTTCAGTGCTTTTGTCACAAATACTTTTGAATGTTGTGCTATTTCAAATATGTTGACTGTTAACTACATTGATATTTCTTAATCAGCTTATTAATATGATTGTTTCCTGCATTTTTTCTGTCTCATTATTGATATTTTGGATTATTTTTGTATTTTGGATTGTGTGCCATGTTTGATTTCTTCATTGGGACTGAAAGGCAGTCTAGAAGTATTTGTAAATAAACAAATGTATTTATGCCAGTTGAGTTTCCAATATTTCCTAATCTAGAATGATGTATTTTTTTAGGTGGTCAAGGAAATGGTCCTCCCCAGAATCAGATGCAAGTCCAACATGGCCCACCAAATATGATGCAAACCAATTTAATGGGACTTCATGGAAATATTAACAACCAGCAGACAGGCACCAGTGGAGTTCCCCAAGTTAACATGGGCAACATGCAGGGACAGCCTCCACAAGGACCACAATCTCAGTTAATGGGGATGCACCAACAGATAGTATCCTCTCAAGGACAAATGGTGAACATTCAGCCTCAGGGGTCTCTAAACTCTCAAAACCAGATGATACTTTCTAGGGCTCAGCTAATGCCGCAGGGCCAGATGATGGTAGCACCTCAAAACCAAAATCTTGGTCCATCACAACAAAGAATGACCCCGCCTAAGCAGATGATTCCCCAGCAAAGCCAACAGATGATGACTGCACATAATCAGATGATGGGACCCCAAGGCCAGGTGTTACTACAGCAAAATTCAATGATGGAGCAGATGATGACCAATCAGATGCAAGGAAATAAACAGCCATTTAATGCTCAAAACCAGTCTGTTATGACGGGGCCAGCTCAAATCATGAGAGGACCAACTCCCAATATGCAAGGAAGCATGGTGCAATTCTCAGGGCAGATGATGACCCAGCAAGGCCCTGTGAATGGCAATCCTTCTCAGGTTATGGGGATTCAAGGACAAGTTCTGAGACCCACAGGACCTAACCCTCACATGTCTCAGCAACTGGGTGATGCCACTACTACAACAAACAGTGATGTTAACTTGGCACAAATGCTACCTGATGTTTCCATGCAGCAAGGAAACATGGTCCCTCCCCACTTGCAAGGGATGCAAGGAAACAGCAGTACATCAGGGAGCCATTTTGCTGGACATGGGATGCCTTTTAATCCCCCTTTTAGTGGAACCCAAAATGGAAATCAGATCTCTTGTGGACAAAATCCAGGTTTTCCTGTCAACAAAGATGTCACCCTAACAAGCCCATTGTTGGTGAACTTGCTACAAAGTGATATATCTGCTGGACATTTTGGTGTAAACAGCAAACCGAACAATCAAAATGCCAATAAACCCAAGAAGAAAAAACCTCCAAGGAAGAAGAAAAATAATCAGCAAGTTGAACAAATTAAGTAGGTTTAACATTTTTGTTTCCTACACAGCTGAACAAAAATTGTCATATTTGAATTGAACACAATTTGGCATTTGGTAGCAATTCTTTTCATTCAAGTTTCTAAATTATAAAGTAGTGGCAGTTTGGCATTTGAAACTTCCATCTCATGCAGAAGAAGAGTATTAAAGGTATAACTTTACCAACAGCTCAGTATGTGTTTGTATTAGTTGTTAAATTAGACCCTAAATGCTGCCACTTTTCAGATGGAAAATGTGTTCCTAGGGCTGATGTGAAATACCTTGCAAAAATAACAGAAACATAATTTAGGGCGCAATCCTAAACTGAGTTAGGCCAGCATAGGCTAAGCCAGAAAAGTTTGGCCAGCACAAGGGACACTGTAAAGTATGTTTGGACCACTCTCTGAGTCAGAGAGGCCAGCACACAGATGTGCGCAATCCTCTCTGACTTCGAGAGTGGTCCAAACGCGCTTTATGGTGGCCCTTGTGAGGGCCAAACGTTCCTTGCTTAGCTTATGCTGGCCTAACTCCAGTTTAGGATTGTGCTCTTAATCAAATTATCAGCCACAATGATAATTTGACAAGCACTTTTCAGGTATGTCCCCACTTAGCATGCATGTCACTATTGGGAATTTTCTAGTATATAAAGATATAAGATGATTATCAGGGCCCATTGTAGGGATTGGACTGTTTTGAATAGGACTCTGACTGTGAACAGTACGACAAAAATGCTCCTGTGACAGTATAAGATTGTGACCAATGAATGCCACTCTTTTACCTTTGGGCCCCTCTGTTACCTTGTAACTACGAAGCATAAGCATCCTGCTAAATCAGACTAAAGGCCCATCTTGTCCATTATTCTTCCCATAATGACCAATCAGATGGAAGCTCACAATGTGGCTGTTGGCCCCTATCAGCTGGCATTCCATGAAAGGTTCTATATAGTTGTCATGATATCATGAGTAATAGCTGTTGAAAAAACTACCCTTCACTTATTTGTCTTATCTCCTTTCCAAGCAGTCTCCATTCACGCTAGCTCTCATTTTACCTTATTTTCTGTAGTTTTCATGCCATTTTTGTGTGGCTAGAGCAGATGTATATTAATATAGTGCCATCCATGTTTCTAGGTTTTGACTTGGAAAAAATGACCAAGACAGACCATTCGAAAGTAGCAGTGTTAAAAGGAAGGAAGGCTGAGCCCTGCTGGCTGCTTGATGCCACTTGTATGATTAATGGTGGGACAAATGATTTTGTCCTACATAAAACAGTATAGAACCAGCATTCCAGTTTGTAACATGAATAATTAAAGCAAATGTTTGCAAGTCATTTTAAAATATTTACTGTCTCAAGTTAGCAGCAAGTTAGGTGAACAGTCTCATTGTTCTCTATTAGCCAAGCTAGACAACTGTCATGA
This sequence comes from Lerista edwardsae, assembly GCA_029204185.1. Taxonomy (NCBI): domain Eukaryota; kingdom Metazoa; phylum Chordata; class Lepidosauria; order Squamata; family Scincidae; genus Lerista; species Lerista edwardsae. The sequence goes on along the minus strand of JAJKFI010000043.1, from coordinate 6,453,033 downwards.
CCAAGTGGGAATGCAGTATTTCAGTATCAAAAATGATTCCTACAACTGCATGAGAAGAGAATACAACCCTTTCATGTTATGCAGTGGATTGGTTAAGGCATTAGTGGGCCTGGCAGTCTTTCACATGAAGTCGGGCATGAGATGGGCCTCCTACCACCTACCTCTATACAAGGTTTATATAATTCACCAATTTTCCAAAATTTGTCTTCTCTCCAGTGGTGCGTGTGATGATGAATAGGCATCCTATTATGGGTTGTAATGGACCCACTACTGAACTGCTTCAAAAGGAGTGACTTCCTTGAAGGATGACTTCCTTCAAAAGGTTTATTTTGTCTTGATTTTCTATTATAATGAACTTAAAAGGTCTCTAAACTACAAAAAGGTAATGAGATTACAGGTGTATCCCTATATCTGCAGGGATTCCATTCTGCCCCCCCACCATGAATACCGAAACTGCGGATATAGGAGATATATAAATTACAATACTTCCCCCCTCCAATGCCCATTCGTTTTTCTTTTAGTAGCAGTGGAAGCACACTTTTTCTTAACAAAGGAACTGTCTCTTGCTTAACACAGGAACGTGACATGCATGAGGGCATCCTGCACACTAGAGCAACACAGCCAGAACATTAGCAGGAAGCAGGACAGTTCCCCGTGCTACGATCTCCCTGCCAGAGCAGCAGGTAGCCCTGGACAGATTGGAAATCTGTTAGTTACACCGGCAGTGAGAGGAACTGTTTACTTGCATAAACTGGAAAATATAAGCCATACTTCTTAAAGCTGTGTTTAATTATGAGCACAATCCTAACCTAGAGTTAGGCTGGCAAAGTTTGGCCGGCACAAGGGTCACTTTAAAGGACATTCGGGCCACTCTTGGAGTCAGAGAGACTAAAGATGTGAAGGCCTGGAAAAATTAAGAAAAAAAGTTTTTTTCTGTTTTTTTCCTGAAGCCTTTTTCCCCCCGAAAAATTGAAAAAAAATTGATTATGGAATGTTTTATTTTAACATGATGAATAAAAATATTTTAAGACAAGGTGTTCAAATATTTTCCAAATCATTTCTGAAAAATATGTATGGTATCAGATTATTCTAATTTCTGTGCACTGAGGACAAGCAAGTCCTAGGTTACAAACTGAACCTAGGTTACAAACAAGAACAAGATCATTTCTTCCTTTAGGAGGTGCTGCTATTGTCACAAGAAAAGAAAAAGGTTTCAGTTTTATTTTTGCATATGGGTGGGTATGTTTGGTTCTGTTCTGTCCTGTTCACTAGGCCTCAAAGCATTAGAAGAAAATACAGAGCAACAAAAAGGACCTGAAAGTATATACTTAATTTAAAAAGGTAAGAGTTTACATTTATCTGATTCCAGAAAACTGAATTATTTAGCTACATTAGTTTATCTTTATAACCTTTGTGTAAATAATAATTATTACTAATCTGGTTCTTTACTTCCCCCCCCCCACAACCATAGATTAGTGTCTTCTTGCAAACTAGCCATTAAATTATTTTTCTTTCCTACCCCCTCAGGAAAATGGTGAGACCGACATCTAGCATATGGAGGCATTTTCACATTACAAGTTCTTCTGAGAAGAAAAATGTGATTTGCAGATATTGTCAGATGAAATGCGCATTTCCAAATGCTGTCAGGATGACAAAACACATTCTTGTATGTAACAAGTGCCCTGTAGATATTAAAAAATCCTTCATGGATCTAAGTGAAAAGGACCACAGTGATGAAAATGCACATAGTTTTTCTCAACATACTCGTTCAAGAAGTCCTCTTTCTATTCCATCTGTAACATCAGTAGCAACACATAGTTTTGTCCCATCAGCAGCATCTTCAAGTAAACAGATACTGAAGACAGCTGCATCCAAAAATTATTCAATAGCTTCATTTGTAGACAAGATGACACCTGAAGATCAGGAAAAAAATTGATCAAGCTCTTGCAAGACACCATTTTCAATAACTGAAAATACATACTGGCAAGAAGCTTTGAAATTACTAAGACGATCTTACCGTTTGCCCAGCAGACATTCTTTGAGCAAGCCTGTTTTGGAGTCGGAATATGAATGTGTAATGGAATCTGTGCAAGGAAAAATTAATGAAGCACTGTGTCTTGCACTCCTTACAGATGGATGGACAAGTGTGAGAGAAGGAATTACAAATTTTGTTATAACACCTCAACCAGTTTTTTTACAAAAGCATTGAAACAGGAGAGAATAGACATACTGCAGAGTATATCAGCTGTAAAATATGTGAAGTCCTACAGAAAACTGGGAGTGGTAAAGTATTTGCTTTGCTGACTGACAATGCCAGCAGTATGAAAGCAGCATGGTAGATAATAATGGATAGGTATCCACATATTACTGCAATAGGATGTGCATCTCATGGGCTAAACTTGCTTCTTAATGCTGTTATGAAACTGGACACCCTTCAAATGATCTATAGATGAGCAAAAGAAGTTATAAAACATGTAAAAGTTACTCATACTGTAGCTGCACTTTTCAAGAAGAAGCAAATAGAAAAAATGCAAAGAATAAAATAGTGACACTGAAGCTCTGCAGTAAAACTCGGTGGGCTAGAGTGGTGATCTTCTTTGAAAGTTTATTAAAAAACAAACTCTTCAAGAAACAGTAATAGTTGAAGATCTTAAAGTACCCAGGAGTGTCAGAAACACTGTTCTTGATCAGGATGTCTTCTGGGTTCAGCTGCAAAATTCCCTGAAGATTCTAAAGTCAATTACTGCAGCAATCACTGCATCTGAATCAGATAGTGCACTTTTGTCAGAAATTCCTTATCTAATGACCAAGATAAAAACAACTGGTTTTGAAAATCTCAGTGTATCTCCATTTACAACTATAGAAGAAAGTAAAGTGAAAGATTTTATTTAAAAAGGGAAGAATTTTGTTGCCATCCAATTCATGCTGCTGCAAATCTGCTGGATCCAAGATTCAAAGGTGGAAATATAAGTGGTGATAGCACTGTTACTGCATTTGACTGGATTACAAAACAAGCATCACATTTAGGACTTGATGTTGTGAAGGTACTTTCAAATGTTGCAGAATATAGAACATCTTCAGGAATTTGGTCCAGGAATGCAATCTGGGATTCTGCCAAACTTATTCCTCCCACAACATGGTGGCAAGGTCTTTGCACAACATAGCCTCTGACTCTTCTTGCTTCTCGCCTTCTTCAGATTCCTCCATCTTCTGCAGCATGTGAAAGAATCTGGTCTGTGTTTGGGAACACAATAAATCAAGAAATAAACTGACATGTGAAAGGGTAGAGAAGCTTGTTTCAGTTCGGGAAAACTGTGATAATGACAGACACAACAGAATAGCTGCAGAAGCAGAGACTGAAACTGATAATTACAGATCAGAAAATGGTTCTGATTAAATTTCATGCTCATTCATTGAAACTTAGTCCCACTCCTTTCTATACACTTCTGCCCTCTTCAATTCTTTTTATGAGAATGGGTTTTTTTATTTTTATTTGATACTGTGGAGAGGAAATATGAATAATTGTTACTTCTGGATTTTTAAAAATTGTTTTGTGGACTTTTTTTGTCTGTTCCACATAAACTAGTAAACGGTTCAGGAGATTGTTGCTCCATTTGTTACAATTACAAGTAAATATTATTTTAAAAAGTAAATTCTGTTTGAAATAATTGCTTGGATACACTATATTTTTAAAATGCTAGTTGTGATATGCCAACTATTTTATGGAATTTTATGCCAAGTCAAATTATCCATAGTCATATTTTATGTTCCTAAAGTAACAGAATGACTTTCAGTCTGGAAAAGTGCTAATGTAGCATTTTTCAATTTTTCTGAAAATTTCTGGTTTAAACAAAAATGGGGAAAATTTGGTTTTTTCCTGAGCTTCAAAATTTCCATAAATTTTACATCTCTAAGAGAGACCAGTGCACAGATGTGCGCCATCCTCCCTGAGAGTGGTCTAAACATACTTTATGGTGGTCCTTGTGCCAGTCAAACTTCGCTGGCAGTTATGCCAGCCTAATATAACGCCAGGTTAGGATTGTGCCCTATATCTAAGATGCTGAATACCAGGAGGTCTGTTTGCATATCCTCATACAGCCTGTCTCCATTGCTTGGTCGGGAAAAATGAGCATAACAGCTTTTGTTCCTTGACAAGATGGAGAGAGGAAGGCTATCCAGCCTATATTGCTGGAAGTGTAACGGACCTACCATTTCCAGTTCACCCAGCAAAAGTAGTATATAATGTAGCAAACCTTTCTATCTGCCATCAAACTATCATTAATTTGTTGTAGTGGTAAATCTTACAGATAGTTTATTACAATTTTCTATTCATTTTTCTACAAAAAAACTTGCACTTTACACAGTTTCTCAGGAATCATGTAGCAAAAAATGGATTAAATTAATCAGATTTCATAGATTCTAAAGCAAAAGGAAGACTGATACAAGGGACTTAACAGTTTGATAAGAAATGACATTTTCTGTTACAGATGTTGGAGATAAGAGTTGCCGTTGATGAAGGAATAAAAAGTTGTTGATGTATTTGTCCTAGCTGAAACTTTCTTGCAGGTTGTTTCTTGATAAATGCATTGCCTTATAATACATGATAATACATAATACATACAATACGGAGATGTATGAGAGTTGAAAAAGAGGCTGCCTTTCTTTAAAAAGAGGCTGTTTTCTTTTTGGGCACTACACATCGATTCCAACTCTTG
>JAJKFI010000043.1:6438268-6448308 GCA_029204185.1 Lerista edwardsae | reverse complement strand
GTTCTGCTCTGGAACATAGTGTGTCTCCTGTGAACATGATTTTAAAAAGCCTTGGGAAAGTATCTCTGAAGGAGATTGCTTATTGCACAGAGTTATTCTCTCTCCCCACCCTCATAGATCATTTGCCAATCAGGTGTGAAAAATATTATCCAAAAGAACAGTCATGGTCAGGTGAAGATAGTGTCAATTTCATGTAGTACCTGTCAGACAAATGAAAACAGTGAAAACGGACTGGGTGCAAAATATGGTGTAGGCTCCACAACTCTGGATTTTTAAAAATTCATACAGGGAGGAAACCAAGCAATACAAAGAGCAGTGCCAGTGTGCTCTTTAAACCATAACCAACTATTTCCAACTATTTTGCAAGTGTGACACTCTGACATGACAAAAACTTAAATTCAGTGGCAAAGCAGCAGTTCAGTCAAGCCATAGGATTAGGCCAAGTGAATGTGAGAAAGCAAGGAAATTGTGTTAGCCACAAGAGACTTAGCTGAGTGGCATGACATGAAGCAACAAAGCAAACAGACTCCACTTACAGTCGGCAGCTGCTTAACCTCTGTGTAAAATATAGAAAGGGGAATATATTTGAGACAATCTTTGCAACTTGTATTTTAGGTATAAAATATTTTTTTAAAATCTGCTTGTAAATTGGGCAAAAAAAAATTCTAAATTTAAATCCTATTGATAACTGGAGTTTTCACAAGCAAGGAATTTCTTCATCTGATGCATTATGAAGAAACTCCTGCTTACAACAGCGAAAAGAATATTGTGGTGCAATTCTTTTACTATTTGTTTTTAGTTGCCCTACAGCTGTTTGTCTTTGCTATAGCAAATGTGCATGGCTTGTCTTCTGGAAACTAAATAAAGCGATTTTATTTAGTCAGACTTCAAGAGGTTATGCCCAATAAAGTCATAGTTGCTGCAGGACTGACTGAAGAGCCTCCTGATCTCCTGTTATCCCACATTGCAGCTGAATTAAGGTCACTGTCAGCCCTGTCCTAACCAGCGCTGGTGCAGTGGGGCCACACGGCCCACACTGTATTCTGTGCTGGGAAGGAGCAAGCTAGAGGTGGTCTTCGGGTAACGTTTGTAATCTTACCCAGGGTAAAGCCCCAACTTGTGCAATAGTGCAACTTGAATCTGTGCTAGCAAAATCGCTGGCGCAAGTCTGAGAAGCTTTGTGTCAGGCTTTCAAGCATGGTATGGGGAATTGGTTATGGCAGATGCTGCTGTTGCCATTCCCCTTCCCTCCAGGGCATGATCCACCCCAAATATCTGCAAGAACCTTGTGATATTGAGTGTGCATTGGCATCTGTATCAGCCACACTAAAGGATGGGTATTCAATTTGTCAGAGACGGTGTTTATCAGCAGCTGTGTTAATACTCTTGAAGAGAAAAAGGCGGTGATTAAGGTGAACAGGAAGCTGGGTGGTGATGATGGGGTTTTCTCAAACCTCACCCTTCCTCTTTATGTTCAATTATATCATTAACCAGTCTCCTCTTATGTAGGTTCTGTTGTACTGGATCAGAAACTATTCATAGCCTTTGGGACAGTGAATTGTTCCCACAGATGTGCATAGCTTAAAATCATTCTGTCCAACTTCTATAATGTTGTTAACAGATCTAACAGCCCAATCTATTTTTGATGGCTCCCGGAGGAGCAGTGGTGCCAAAATGGTGACTCCTGCATCCAGAGGCTGACGCCGGGATCTCCTCGGAGTAAGGGAACATTTCCTCCCCAAGTAATGCTGCTGCGATGCCAATGCGTCTCCTTGGCTCTGTGCCTATTTTTTCGTGAGCACAGAATAGAGGAGGCCCATCTTGGGCTGCCTGGCTCACACAAGAAGTTAGGATTCTGTGGCAGAAATTGCTGCCATCCCAGCCACCATGGGACCAATCCTCCCCTTCCACTGCCCCCCATTCCGCCCATTCTCTCTCCCCCCTTGCCTGATGGACAGTGCTGGCCAGCGCTGCTTGCATGCTGGCCAGCCGTACTGTGCGCACTGAGATGCAGCACCATTGCTCTCTACTCCCCAGGTGCCAAAAATCTGTTTTACAGCCCTGGATTCGACACTGACCAGCAGCACCAGTGATACGAGCCCTTAGCATTGGGCTCTGTAAGTGTCAGTTTCATTTCTGCTGAGTGCCCTACAAAGGAAATGGCCATAGTTATTGGATACGTGGATAGAGCATGCACTGTGCATGTTTAAGGTTCCAGGTTCAGTATTTGGCATCTCCCTTTAAAAGAGTCACGAGTAGCAGGGTTGGGGAAAATTGCCATCTGCCTGAGACTGCAGAAAGTTGATGACAAAGTTGATTACCTTGGGCTAGATGGATTATTTTCTAACTGTTATAGCTGGTAAGTACTTGTATCTTGGTGTAAAATCCAAAAGTCTCCTTCAGTTTTTATTTGTGATACTCAGAGTTTTTCACTTGCTCCTCAACACATGAAGGAACATCTCAAAGTACCTTAAGGACAGCAAATTACCAGTTTTTCAGTCATGTTCATTTTCTGAGATGTGATTGCCTTTTGAGAAGCATTCTTCCTGCTCCAACTAGCATAAGCTTTTGAGCCTAAGAAATTGAAGGATGATACTGCATTATTCTCCTGGCTTGGTGTAGATTAGAATGCGTGATAGTGCAGACCACATGTGAGGAGCATGTTCTGAGCAGAGGTTCCTCTGAGATGGATAACCAATCTTTTTGCCTTTTTAATAAAGCACTTTGAGATCTAGGACAGGGAACTTGTGACACTTCTGAATTTAATTCAGACTTGAACAAAGTAAGTAACAATCTTTCTCCATTAGTACTATTTCTGATCAAAAACATGTGGGTGAGTGTTGTGTTGTGCATAAGCAGCTGACAGAATGGCATAAGAGAGTGCCCTACATGTAGTATATTTGTACCCCATTATAATTTTTTAAAGTTTGAATTTTTTTTTTTAAAAAAAAACTGCATTATTGTACGTATTTTTGTCTTCAGTGCTTCAGAACCACGTCCAACTGGCCTTGAAGAAACAGATCAGCCACCATTACCAGGAGAGCAAAGTATAAATTTGGATAATACTGGACACAAAATTCCGGACTTCACAAACAGGCCTCCAGGTGATGAATATATTTTGTGTGATGATTTTAACATAATAAATACCATAGTGATATGTGGTTTGTTCTTCAAGATATTGTCTTAACTAATAACACCTGACTCTAAATGTGATCTTCCAGCAAGATCCTGAAGAGTTGTCTTGTGCTTTGGCAGTATGCCCTCGAAAGTAGGTAGCACATGTTCCTTATACTATACTACCCTTTTTCACCATGTGTACTAGCTGCTAGAGCAAGGGTTCCCAAACTCCTGTGAGGTTGTTGGGAACCACATAAGTCTTTGCAGGGGTGGGGCAAAGGCAGCAACGCAATCCCCAGGATGCTGCTGCTGCCCTGGGTGAAAGGGCTTCTTGGGACTCACCTCTTGCAGCTGTGGAATCCAGGTAGTGCAGGGCTCCCTAAGTCATGGAATGAGTTTAAAATGAGATTGTGACCCACTTCTGGTTTGCAATTGCAAAACCAGAAGTGGGTTGCGATAGCATTTAAAACTCATTTTGCAGCTTGGGGAGCCATGGGGGGGGGCTCCCTAGGGCTCTCTCCCCCCCTGGACTCCAGCATTGTGAGAGATGAGTCTCAAAAAAAGCCCCTTTGCCCAGGGCAACAGCGCAATCTTGGTGATTGCATTGCTGCTTTTCCCCTCTCCCTGCCCCTTAAAGGGGCATAGCAGAAGCCAGTGCTTCCCAGGATGGTGTATCACGACCCACCACTTTGGGAACCAAAGTGCTAGAGAGAACTGCAGTTGGTACCATCTCTCTACCTCATGTTGATATATTAGAAAAAAGATACTGATAGTATCTTGGATTGCACAATGCACAATACTTAACTGCAACATCTGCTAATTCTGTAATGTGATGTAGCCCTGAGTCAAGAAGTGCCAAAAAGTGCCAAAATCTATCAAGAAGTGCCAAAATCTTCTCCAAAGGCTTTTCCTGAAGCTTTACCGTTCAATTGCATCATCCTTTAAATTATTTTGCTTTCTGTTTTTTTTGGTTTTTGTTTACTGAAATCCAAATTCTGCAGAGAATAGATTCTGCCAATGCGCATGTATATTGTTATGGTCATACTTAAACAAAATAAAAAGGTACTACTCTTGGGTAATGTTCTTGTTATTGCATTTGATTATAAAATTTCTGCTTGAAATATACAAGAATATAAGAGCCGCCCTCCTATATCAGACTCAAGGGTTTATCTACTGCAGCGTCCTGTTTCTACCAGTAGCTAACCAAATCCTTCCAAGACATCTGTAAGCAAACATAATATAAAGGCAACAATCCCATCCCACATTTGTTCTTCCCCCACAATTACGTAGGCCAGCACACATTTTGTTATCTTAAAAAGACATATTCCTGGGTGTATTTGCAGTGCTAATTCCAAAAATAGCATCAGTTTTCCTTATCAAATCTAGTTTCGGAGATACGGAGTAGCCTTATTCCTGAGAGTGAGTGTAAGATTAGAGAATGAAGCTGCTGTTACTGTCTTATAATTTTTAAAGTGACAGTTTGTATTTTCTAGACATAGGGATGTTCAATTTTGAGTACATGTAATTTTAGCTTTACACACTGACTCTAGAACATAACCCTTTCATAGAGGGGTGATTGTACTTGCTTTAGACTTTATTTGTTGTATTATTGCCCATTCATATAATGTAGATAGATCCTTTTGATTCTCTTCAGTCTGCTTGTGTTTTCATGATTCTAAATACAGCAATTTGATATCCTCAGCAGATCAGGCTATTGCTGACATAATAAAGAATATTCTTTAATATGTAAAAATATTGAATAGCACCAGTTTTAATACTGCTTCTTTGGGGCGGGGGGATCTCCAGACACACCATTGGGAGAACTGTTGGTTTATTCCTAAATAGGCTCTCCTCTTTTTAGCGTAACTTTTATCTTGTGCAAATTGGATAAACTAAGATTTCCTTACTTCCCCCACAATTTCTGTTTAAAACCTGATATAGTTGTCACCTTCTGATCCTCTAGTGAGGTCAGTTTTAATGGTGTTGAATATTTCTGATAAAGTCTTGTTTGTTTGTCTGTAGGCTACCCATCTCAGCCAATGGAACAAAGATCGCTTCAGCAAATACCACCTCAGCTTTTGCAACATGGGCAGCAGCAGCAGCCACCACCCACACCCCAACAGACGCAGCAGCAGCAGCAGCAGCAACAACAACAACAACAACAAATGATGATGATGCTCATGATGCAACAGGACCCTAAATCAGTTAGGCTTCCTGTTCCCCAGGGTGTCCATCAGCCTCGGGGGCCCCTGGGTGTTGAGTCACAAAGAATGCCAATGCAGCAGGGAGGCAACATGTCTGTTATGGTTAGCCTGCAGGGTCCTGGTTCAGTGCCCCCATCACCTGATAAGCAAAGAGTTCCTATGCCAAACAACCCACCTCTGGTGAACAGTGCACGAAAAATGGTTTACCAAGAAAATGCACAGAATCCTACTAGCTCTCCCCTAGGAGAAGTTCCATCCATGCCATCTGTTCTGGATGGAAATGGGGCTGAAGCCCCTCCAGCATCGGGGGCTCAAAATAATATAGCATCGCATTTAGTGGTTTCACAAAGTCAGTTAATGATGGCAGGGCCAAAACCTGGGCCTTCTCCAATGTCTGCTTCTCAAGGTGCAAGCCCTCAACAGCAATCTAATTCTCTTGCTGGCCCTCATCCACATCATTTTCAAAGTGTTGCTCCTACATCACAAACATCGAGGCCTAAAACACCAAACAGGGCAAGCCCAAGACCGTACTATCCCCAGACTCCTAATAATCGTCCACCAAGCACTGAGCCGTCAGAAATAAGTTTGTCTCCAGAAAGACTCAATGCTTCTATTGCTGGTCTCTTTCCTCCGCAGATTAATATTCCTTTACCTCCTAGGCCCAATCTTAATAGAGGATTTGACCAGCAGGGTCTTAATCCAACCACTTTAAAGGCTATCGGGCAAGCACCCTCAAATCTCACAATGAACAATCAATCGAGTTTTGTTTCTCCACAGACACATAAGTTGGATCCTCTGGCTATAAATTCAGGAAAGCAAACAAATGCTGGAGGGGCAAAGCGAGCTAGTCCAAGTAACAGTAGAAGGTCCAGTCCTGGATCTAGCAGGAAAACCACACCAAGCCCTGGGAGGCAAAACTCAAAAGCAGCGAAGTTAGCTTTGACAACCCAGCAGAATCCAGCCCTCATGCAAAATATGGACTTGCAGAGAAGCATGATGGTTGGCCCACCTTCTTTACAAACACCCATGCCTGGAAGTTATCAAAATAATGGTATGCTAGCTCCTCAAAACCCTACAATCCCTGTATCTGCCTTGACTGGTATTCCTGAGGATAACAAAGAGAGCTTCAATGCCTCTCAAGACAGTATGTGCCAGCCTGTGCAGGTTGCCACAGTGAACAAAGATCAGCGTAACGTTGAGATGAAAGGTGCTCCTAGCCGAGAAATCAAAGTTCTGGGCCATGAAGAGCAACAGAAAAGAGAGGCCACTCCTGTTGAATCCAGCAAGCTTCCCAGTCTGGAAGAAAATAAGACTATTCTCTCTCCAGCCATGAGGGAGGCACCAACATCCTTAAGTCAGCTACTTGACAATTCTGGGGCCCCTAATATAACCATCAAGCCTCCCAGTCACAGTGGTCTTGAAGTGCCTCCATCAGTGACTTCTGCAGAGGAATTTAAAAAGATTTCTGCGATTCCTCCTCCCCAACAGGATCTCAATTCTAGCAAAGATCCTGCTTGTTCTCTGAGTTTAACGCATAGTAGTGAAACCTGTTCAACCCAAGCACAGCAAGACCTGGTAGAGACAAGTTCAAACGTTTCTCAGAATGTTCCTCCAGTTATACAGAGGCCTGTTAGCTCTGCTTCTATTTCTACATCACTCCCACCCAATCAGATAACAGTATTTGTAACGTCAAACCCCATTACGTCGTCTTCTAACACGCCTGCATCGTTGCCTTCTCATTTGCAACCTACGTTAATGCCTACTGTTGTCACCATGCCTAATGTGGGTAATAAAGTTATGACTTCTGAAGGTCAGACAGCCATTCAGTCTAATGCTCGGCCTCAGTTCATTACTCCTGTTTTTATAAATTCATCCTCAATAATTCAAGTTATGAAAGGGTCTCAGCCAAGTACAATTTCAACAACCCCAATGACTTCTAATTCTAATCTGATGCCACAGTCTGTTGCAGTGGTTGGCCCTTTGCATTTATCCCAGAATATAAAGTTTTCCTCTGGGCTTGCTCCTCCTAATACATCATCTAATGCTCCTGTCTCAAGTATACCAAGCCGGTCACTGGTGATTAATTCACTGGCAACTCCTGTTCAGCTTCCTTCTCCCTCATCTACAGCTCCTTCAAGCACTTCTTCACATCCTTCCATTCAGCAAGGCAAAGAGTTCAACCCAGAGGAGACAAATTCTCAAACTTGTGCCCCCACTGACTCATGCTCTGTAGCAACCACACAGCCTGGATCTGTGGCTTCTCCACCACGCGCGCACAGCCCTGGATCGTCCAACAGGCGAAGTCCAGTTTCTTCTACTAAGGGAAAGGGAAAGGTGGACAGAATTGGTCAGTTTTTGTTGACCAAAGCGTGCAAGAAAGTTACAGACACCCTTGAGAAAGGGGAAGAACAATATTCCATGGAGGGTGAAGGGGAAGACCAGGGACAAGACATTTCAATCTCTAGCAGTCTGGAAACAGAACAGTTACCTGTAGAACTCGTAGACAACACAGTGGCACCTCCAGCAACAATTCTTTTGAAACCAAGCACTTCTGGGACTGGACACTTAAACGTTAGTACTGCTGCTACTGTTTCTGCCTCTATATCTCTAAGTTTATCAGGCAGCACTCCTCCTACTAATGTACTCACATTAGTAACCACTCCAGTGATTTCTGACATCATACCCACAGTTCAAAGCGCTAATAGTAACCCTGGTAGTTTACCAACAGAGCGGGTTGGGATTGGACCAGATGATGAGAAAACAGAAGCCCATCATGAATTGCCTCAGAATATGGGTATGTACTAGTAAGTGTCTTTGGGTATGTACTCATGTCCCCCTTCCTGTCACTGTGAGAAGTGCTTCTGATGTATATGTCATGAAATCATGTGAGAGTTAGAAAGGAGGGAATGCAAACATTTTAATAATTTTTTTTTAAAATTGAAACATGGACCTTGAGTGGGTCCTGCTTGAAGCTGGAAAATTCTTCCTAGAGTGTCTCCAAAAGGTTCTTGTCAAGCCTCTGCTTGAAGACCTCCAGGAAGATCCACCACTTCTATTGGTGATATGTTCCATCGCTGAACTGCTGTTACTGTTTTGTCTCTTGGTATATAAACTAGAAATGACTTTGGGTAGTGGTAAGGGAACTTAGATCTTCTCTTCGTGAGTTCCAGAAAATGGTACAGTTTGGGGAAAAATGGAAACAAACTTGTTATGAAATACTTTTCCTGAATGAAATACATTTTAAAGACATGTTTTGAAATATGGTTGCACTGTCAGTTCATTCTGCTGCAAGTCTTTTACATTGAAGATTCAAAGCTAATGATTATAGCATTGCTACTGCATTTGACTGAATTATTAAACAAGCAACGTGTTTGAGGTGATGGGAAAAACGACATTCGGATGTTGCAGAATGCACATCTTCAGGCATTTGGTACTAAGGTGTGATCTAAGACTCTGCCAAACATGTCCTTACAGCACAGTTGCAAGTCCTTTATATAGCATAGCTCCTGACTAGTTTGTCAGATGTCTGCATTAAGTGAAATTGACAAATGTTTCACAAAGATGCACACGCAATTGGTCAACAAAGTGACATGTGGAAGGAGTTGAAAAGCTTGTTTCAATTTATAGTCAATTTTCTGAAGTCCTTTTAGCTCAAAATGAAGTTGAAAGTCAGAAGCTGTGTCACAAATAAATGATCTGTTTATTGGGCACAGAGAATTAATTACACAGTATTTTGAGTCTTGGCAAGTAAGTTCTCATGCCCTTACATGTAGTGCTTTTTTAATGACAGGCACAAATGCACTGAAGAAGTTACATTCAAATGCTTAAAAAAAATTCAAAATTGGATTTTCTACTCCTTACTACTAATATAACATAGTGTCCATAATTTGACCTTGGCCTTGGTTGCCTGGCAAATAGGTCTCCTCACCCTCTCCCCTGTGTGAGTGGGGGACTTGTTTACTTGTTAGTTGTGATGCTCTAGAGCAGTGGCATTCAAGCGTTTTAGACCAGGACCCACTTTTTAGAATGGCACTCATGTTGGGACCCACTGGAAGTGATGTTGTGACAGGAAGTGACATCATCAAGCAGGAAGTGCTGTCATTGTAACATAATAAAATGACACTCCTGAAATGCAAATTCACATTCTTTGACTGCAGCAAATGTAGAACTATGAAACATCCCCGACAGAAAGCAAGCTTATATGATGTAAAAGCACTGAACTATTTTTTTTAAAAAAACCCTCACTTGAAAATTCAAACTGACACAAAAGGAATATAACAAGAGTAAGGCCTAAAGTTTCCAAGATGGCTGCTCCCAGCTTTCAGTGACCCACCAAGTGGGTCCCAACCCACAGTTTGAACAACACTGATCTAGACACACCCTGGCTAGAAAATGACTAAGACCCTTGCCCATGTGCCTCCCATTCCTGCTCTTCAGGGTACTCACATCACCTCCACAATACAGCCCCAACCTTTCTAACTACAGAGATGTGGAGAAAGGGGAGGTGATGGAGATAGTTCCTGCTTACCTCTGCAGTTCTGAATTGGGGAGGTAAGCTGGGGCTTGTTTGACTACTTTGTTGGAGAAAGCACCCTCCTCTCCATGACAAGGGGGCAAGCAGAGCTCTGGAACCTTGTTAAGTGAATATGATTAGTATGGATGGTCCTTATGGGACTCAAATAATGAATTGGCTTCAGTTGTAGGTTTTAATATGTAGCT
>JAJKFI010000043.1:6409712-6437868 GCA_029204185.1 Lerista edwardsae | reverse complement strand
ATATGTAGCTACTTAGTTGGTTATAGCTTTTCCTTATGAAAGAATGCTCAGGATGGATGATACTAAGATATGTGATCTGTGTAACTGTATTGATTTGGGTACTTAATGTGGTTTTCCAAGCAAAGGCTGTCATCTCATTTAACGAATAGTATGTTTATGAATTAAGTCAATTTTGATGTTGTAAGTACTAGCAACCCATTCACCAGAAACAGAAAATACCTTTGGCTATTGAGTGATATTTGCTAATCAGTGTGGCATTTGTCCTTTGTTTTATTCTGGGTAGTAGTTAAATCTCCTTAAGCCAATACATACAGCAGATCTAGATTTGATTTTTTTGTTATGAATATCAGAATTATATTTGAGGGTCAAAATGCAACTAATATGTGTGATTGGCAAAACAGCCATGTTGGTTGTACTATGGTTTCATTATAATATGCTGTACCATGGTTTTATTTGTTGCGTTATAAAATGCTAAGTTACTTTCATAATTTTATAAACTAAAATATTTATTATTTTGTAAAATGCTTGAAAAGTTTTGTAGTGGTACAGTCAATCCCCTTTATATGCATCCTTGCTATCTACAAATCTGCTTATCTGCGAGAGGCAGAATTGTTACTTATCTCGTTGTCTGCGCCTCTGTCCTCATTGTCCACTATGCAGAGACCTTCCAAAGGCTGCAGGGACCTTCAGAATGGCACCTGCAACCAGCAATGACTCCTTTAAAATGGCCGACATAAGCATCTGCTGGTCATGTTTAAGGGGGCCACGCTGGTCACAGGTGCCGTTCTGAAGGTCCCTGCAGTTTCTGGAAGGTCTCTGCAGCATTCGGAGATCTTTTGGCACTTCCTGTGCATTCTGTTGGCTTCCTGAGGGTCTCTGTTTGCTTCTTCTGATGCAGTTAGATAACTCCATTGATTCTTGCACCTAACCCAATTGGAGCAATGGTTTGTTATCTGCAAATATGCTATCTGCAAGGATTTCTAGGAACCTAACCCTAGCAGATAATGAGGACTGATTGTATTTTATTTTTTACTTTCAAAAGTGTTTCTCTCTTTTATTTATGACTTAAATCAGGGTTGTCAGCGAGACAACTCTTTGTCAGTTCAATATCCAATTTTTTGCAGTTGGCCCGTTCATAACTGGCAGTGCAAAACAGAACAGTCTGTCTTTATTAGCCTTTATTGATAAGAAAGCTTGATAGTGCTGACTTGATATTGCTGATAGTGCTTAATCTCAGCTGACTTAATAGATAGTTTTCTTGTGCTTTGGTACGACAAGTTAAATGCATTGCTAACTTCTCGTCTCTTTTTCTTAGCATCTTCAACTCAGACTCCAGTTGCAACACCAGAAACTGTTGTTCAAAGGCCAGGTAAATTTTGTCCTGGACAAATGCTTCACAACTACATAGCGGGCTATGGGGGTGGAGGCAGATCTCAATAACACCCTTTTAATTTGCTCGTTTCTGAAATAATGTGATTTACAAATCCCTCCCAGATGTGCCATTTACATGGGCCCATTTTTGAAATAACGCAGTCCGCTACCTGCTAATGGTTACTAACTCATAATCCCCATTAGATACTGGCAGCTTTCTGTGAGGGTTTTTTTCTCTCTAAAGCCAGAAGGTACAGAGACAAAGAATATGTGTACAAAATATTTCCGAGGCAGCTATGGCTGCATGACTTGTAAAAAAAAAAATCAAAAAATGCAGATCAAAAAATGCTTGGTACTTCTGTATACAGTAAGATTTACCTTAGATTATGATGAAATAATTCTAGCATTGTACCTTTCACTTATTCTAAAATGGCACCCAGCCTTCTAGTAGCTTAACTTGATTTTCCTTTTATATGTGCATCAACAGCAAATTAGAGCCCTTACTGTGTTTTTCTGTTTTAGATGTGGAATCAAATTCTGCAATTATTGCTGGCCTTAAGTAAGTAATTATAGAATGAAAGTATGGAATTAATCTCTGCAGATTTTTTGGGTTCTGTCTGAGTGTTTCATAACCTTAATATGCTCTTTTGTCACGTTTCCTTTTGGGGGGGGGGAATGCTTGGATATTTTTCCTTTGTAGTAATCTGTTTAGAGTAGGGAGTCACCTCTTGTTTATGTGGGGCTGTCCCTGAAGACCATCTGGAAGCAACAACTGGTGCAAAATGTGGTCACAAGAATATTAACAGGAGTGAGAGTCATGACACACCCCTGTTCTGTTTCCTCTCAGATGGTCAGATATGTGTTTTACCATGCTTTTCTGCAGCAAGGCATTTAGTTTCAAAATAATGGTACTTGACCAGAAAGAGAGTGACATATTCTGGGCACCCAGCCTATGTTCTAGATGCAGCATTATTGGTATTGTTTCCCTATAAGACTAGTCCTATGTATCTATCTTAGTTCTGTCTTTGATTAGTAAAGATTTTAGATGCTGGAAAACTTTGGTTGTGGTGTTCCATAGTGACAGATATTCATGTGCTACTGATGTTTTTGTGCCATGTATGTGATCACACATACAGTTGAGTATGTTCCACAATTCGTGTACTATCTTTTTTAATCAGCAATGAGTCAAAGGAGAGCTGTGAAAAACCTAAAATACCTAGCAGAAGAAATTCAAGAACAGAGGAATCTGCTGCAGTGCAGGAGACTGTGGAAAATGGTCAGCGCAAGAGGTCCTCCCGGCCAGCATCGGCATCTAGCACTTCAAAAGGTAAGAAGCCAGATGTAGAAAAGAAGCAGGTTCAATATCAAAATTACACTCAGTAGTATTTTGCTGTTGCTTGGGGTTAAAATGTAGTTCGGCAAATCTTAGTTAAGAACAATCACAGCATAATCCCATGGTGCTTGTCATGCCAATGATACATCATAGTGTTGGCGTGACAGCGTTAGTGCTCACGCGGGGTCACCAAGCAACACCCCCATGTCAGTGCTAAGGCATCGGGACTGGCGCTGCAGGCAGCTAATGTGCCCTGCTGCGGGGAGGCTCCAGCCTCGCCTATACTGCGCTAGGATATGGCGCAGGCCTGTCGGCCTCACCATTCCAGGCAGTAGAGGATTGCACGCTCACGCTCAATCTATTGCAGCTAATTAGTTGACTTTGTTAAAAAACATTTCTGTCGTGCACCATTAAACTCGTCATTAAACTGTGTTATGTGCAGTAAAGAGCAAATAGCTTGACAAGTCATTTTAAAAAACTTCAGTATTCATTGGACTGTATAGTTAAATGGTTTCCCCCCCTTAAAATAGGAAAGGGGAAAGACAAGCGCTCATATATACAGAAGTAGAATTAGCTTTGCAAAGCCAATTTTTCACAAGGTGGATTGATTTTCTAAGAAATCACCAGGAAAAAGAGGCCTACTTTCACTGATGTTTTTATTTAAATAAATGAATTATTTATTTATATAAGTTCAAAATTGTTATTGCTTAAGTTCATGTTAATTAGTTGCTGCTATAATGTACTTATAACTGCACTTAGTAACTGCTGTAATGCTTCATTTGGAAGCTGGGACGTTTCATCTCCATGCACATTTGACACATTTCCTTTTTTTACCCAGCAAAGGGATTTTTTTCTACACAGGGTCTATTGTGTTACCTGCAGCCATGCTATTTTGAATCAGCTAGGCATTCTACTGTTCCCCTATGTTTTAGTCTCCCTTTTTCTTTGTCATAAACTGCCTTTCTCTGCTCTATCCCTTAAAAAAAATAATGGGCCGATCAGTGTTTTCCAAGAAATGGGAGATAAATGGAGATGTCTATCAGTTAAGAGTACAACTCTAAACCAGTTCCAAGTCATCAGACTTGGCGTACAACAAGGCTCAACAATTTCCAGGGGATAAGTATATGATATCCATTGTGACTTGCCAGTTCCTGGTCCCCCAGATCCATGCCATAGTATAATTGTGTGAATTATTATGATGGGTTAAGATATTTTTCATGCCCTCTTTAAAGATTAAAACAGCATTTTGTAAGTTCATCAAAGGGTCATCAATTCAGTTTCAAAAGATTATATATATTTAATTTGCAATAAGTTCAGATTAAATTTTAAACGAGATTGTTTTAAAAAGAAACTTATATCCTATTTCAAATTTAATAACTACTAATATCTACTTTTTGCAGATTAAAAAAAAATCCTTGTTTTAAAGATTTAAAAAATACCTTGGAATAGAAAATGTCAGAATGATTGTGTATATAAATATGAACACATACTCAAATCCAGGCTTTATGAATGTCCGCTTCTGTATTTGTTACAGTTCTGTATTCTCGTGAATGGTTCAAAAATAATTTTTAAATTATATTTTCCTCCTCAGAAACAAATGCCAGTGCTATGCAATCAAAAAGAAGAAAATCCAAATGAATTACTGAGTGGATATGCAAGGCTTGTAAATGTGTGAATTTTACCAATATCAGTTCTGAGCTGTGATATCTCAACCTAAAACTATGTACAGTAACTCGTTTTAATATTATCCTGTTTTCCAATAAATGCACACTTTTTTTAGACAAAATGATTTTTTTTAAAAATCAGGTTGTTTGTTAAATTTTCTGGTTTTGTAAAGTCGGCTTAGCACACTAGATTTAGCTTGTTGTAAAAAATCTGAAGAGATAATTGTAAATTTATTTCTGCGTTTTCACTTTTCATATGGCAAACTAGAATACAGGGCTGTCATTTTTTAGATATTAAAATAATGTATTGTGCTGTTGGTCAAGTACTGTATGTGAATAGCAGCAAAAGGGTTGTATATGGCCCAATCTTGGAAATGTAAATAGTTTTATTATACAGTAGGCTTCTTGATGTATTTGTTGTAGAAAAGGACCAGTGAAACAAAACGAAATGGAAGGGTTTGTGACATGTGGGTTACCTAATGCTCTAAATAAATGTTCTTGACCTATAATTCTTTTTGTTTATTGTTTAGCATTAAGAGTCCTATTATATGGAGAATGTGTTATCGCAACCCTGTGTGAGAGAAGCACCTGTTTGTTTTCTTCACTTTGTGACGTGTCAGCTATTGCTCTGTCTGAAAATGTTGCGGACCTCGTCCAGTGGTTCTAAAACTGTGGGTCTGTGACCCACGTGTGGGTCATGACTCAATTTTTGATGGTTCGCGAAAGAGCGTGATCTACCTTGCTAGTGTGCATCAAGGTTTAAGCAGTTTGCTACTGGGGGGTGGGAGAGCACTGCTGCCCAATCAGCATTATAGCCAGAGGGGCTTGAGCAGCTGGTAAAGTTTAACCTTTTTTTAGGTGGTTCCTGATGCTTAAAGCTTTGAGAACCACTTCCCTAGTCCATATCCATTCAATCTCTCTTCCTTTAGCATCTCTATTTTCTAATGTCTTTTCCAGCCATTCATGTTCAACCAGGCTTGTGATGCAGTGGAACCTAGGGATAGCGCTGACCTTTCACATAATCAGTGGAGCACTGTGCATCTGTCCACGTCCTACTGGTTGATGGGTGTTAGTGTCAATCTGTAAAACCACATAATACCTCACTTGAGCTATGGCTTTCTAGTATCTTGAAAGTGCTGGTAGAGGGCTTCCCAATTTTAGCATTCTGGATCTGGTGTTGGTGGCTCTCTCTTTTCCCCACTGTATAGCCACAAAGATATGTGATCTCGATCAGAACCTCATTGGAGAGAAAGCATTAAAGAACATAAGAAGAGCCCTGCTGGATCAGGCCAAAGGCCCATCTAGTCCAGCTTCCTGTATCTCACAGCGGCCCACCAGGTGCCCCAGGGAGGCATGAGACAACAAGATGCTTGCATCCTGTTGCCACTCCCTTGCACCCAGTACTCTGAAGTAGCCTACTACTAATGTAAGGAGGCTACAACCCATCATTGCCTATAGCCCACAATGGACTTTTCTTCCAGAAATCTGTCCAATCCCCTCTTAAAGGCATCAAGACCAGATGCCATCACCACCTCCTGTGGCAAAGAGTTCCACAGATTAACTACCCGCTGGGTAAAAAAGTACTTCCTTTTATCTGTTTTAACTCTCCCAACCCTCAGTTTTAGCGGCTGCCCCCTGGTTCTGGTGTTTTGAGAGAGGGAAAAGAACATCCCTCTATCGACTCTATCCCTTCCATGCATAATTTTGTATGTCTCAGTCATGTCCCCCCTCAGGCGCCTTTTTTCTAGACTGAAGAGCCCCAAACGCTGCAGTCTTTCTTCATAAGGGAGGTGCCCCAGCCCCGTAATCATTTTTGTTGCTCTCTTCTGCACCTTTTCCAGCTCCACTATGTCCTTTTTGAGATGCGGCGACCAGAACTGGACACAATATTCCAGGTGCGGCCTTACCATTGGTTTGTACAATGGCATGATAATATTGGCTGTTTTATTCTCTACCCCTTTTTTAATTACCCCTGCTGCACACTGGGTTGATACCTTCATTGAATTGTCCACCAACACCCCAAGATCTCTCTCCTGAGCTGTCACAGACAGCTCAGAACCCATTAGCCTATAGGTGAAGTTTTGGTTTTTTGCCCCAATGTGCATCACTTTACATTTGTCTACGTTGAAACGCATCTGCCATTTGGCTGCCAATTCCCCCAACTTGGAGAGATCCTTCTGGAGCTCTTCACAATCCTTTCTGGTTTTTACCACCCGGAAAAGTTTAGTGTCATCTGCAAACTTGGCCACCTCGCTGCTTATCCCTGTCTCCAGGTCATTTATGAATAAATTGAAAAGCACGGGCCCCAAGACAGATCCCTGGGGCACTCCACTTTTCACCTCTCTCCATTATGAAAATTGCCCATTGACCCCCACTCTCTGTTTCCTGGCCCTCAACCAATTCTGGATCCCCTATACCATCTCCTGTGACTGCAATTTACCTTTTTAAAAATGCAACCACCCCCAACACACACAAACATGATTAATACTGTGGCTAGTTCAGCGCTTTGAGGACTCTCCTCATTTAAATAGACCATTCAGAATACTGCAATGGTTTTCAAACTTGAGCGTCACAACTCCCCAGCCTGAAAATCACTAGGAAGTGGGTCGCAGTTGTTTTTTCACTTCTTAAATGCAGAGGGGTCTCCAAGGGTCCCCAACCCAAAAGGATGCTGGGGCTGGCACTCTAAAGTCTCCCCAGTCCCGACCTATGCCAAGCAGCAACACCGTTGTGATCACATTGCTGCAATTCCCCTGCCCTCGCAAGCAATTACAGCAGTTCTCAAACTCTTGGAGAGTTTGAGAACTGCTGGTATATGATTTAAATTCATTGTAACCTGTTAAGTGTCATGTACGTTAAGAACACCATTAAACTCACAACAATTGTGGTTTAAATATATATATTTTATTTCTTGTGATTTTTTTGCCCCATTATATTAGATTTTCCCCCCAAGGACAGCATTACAGTCTAACAACCATGTTACACACACACAGGCACACCACAGAACACTTTTGAGGCAGTTGTGTCCTTTGCTCTGTCAACACACTGGAAATGGGATTCTCTTTCCACTTGCCATCCTTAAAACTGCTTTAGCAGGTTACACACAAGAACACATTCTTTTTAAACTAGGTTTCCATTCTACAGTATAAGTGACGTAGAAAAGGTTGGGAAGGGAAAAGGGTGGTTTTCCTTTCATCAAAACCCCCTATTGTAATAGTTGTTTTGCTAATGTAAAGCATAGACTCTTACGCTTTAAAGTAATCCCCCATCCCCTGTTTAGCATCTGCCACCTGTTTAGCAGAACAGCGCTAAAAAATAATTAGGAATTAATTTGCCATGAATGCTAGTGGGCTTTTCCATGCAGGCTCTGAATGCTAACATGTCTTAGCCTTGTAAATCATAGTGTTATAGCACAGAAGGGAAAAGGGCATATGAGTTGCTAAAATAGAGGATAAATGTCAATACATTTTAAAGGAGGGAGTGTTTTTTGTAAGGCAACTCTTTCGAACCAAAATAGCACTTTTTCCTTAGACAAGCCTTCAGAAGGAAGCAAAAGATGGATATCCTTACACAGTTTTGGCAAAGTGCTAATGGTAATCATGACATCTTACTATCACTTCACACTTTCATACAAGTGGTAGATTGGGTGGATAGGAAGATTTTCCACACGCCTAATGAGAGAGCCAAATCTCACATCTCTTATTATATGGTTCTATCCTGCAAGGATGTATACAGGTTCATTGTCTGCTCTCCCTGATTAAATCAATGATAGCTGCTTTCCATATTTTTGTTTTAAGAAATCATTTCTGTTGAAAGTGATATTTGTTTTGTGAATAGGCCAAGCTGGGCCTTGTATTGGAATCCTGAGTAAAAACTAGTTATAAAACCTGAAGCTGGCCAACCTGTCCGCATAAAGGTTTGTGTACCTTCACGAATTGTGTAGTGGTGTGAAATTTCAGCAGGTGTAGCTTGTCATGTCACAGTGCTTAAAAGGGTTTGAAAAGCTGCATCTGTTGAGATGTTCTCAACTACACAACTATTCATAGGAATAAGAGACCTGATGTTGAAAGGTTGGCCATCTCTTCCTATAAATTCAGGTGTTATGTTTATCACATTGTAGCCAAAATAGGACCATCCACAAAAGATGGAGGCTTCCACAAAAGATGGAGGGTACTGATAGAACTCAAGAAGTGTGCAGAAGTTAGGAACTTTCAAAAACAAAAGCCCTACAAAAAAAAAACCCTGAATGCTTTGCTTCCCAGGGAGTCTATGGGTTAAGTGAGTCTGGATCTTTGAGAGATTTCACAGTGATTAGAATACTCATTCCCTCCCCAGAGATGGTCTGGTATGAAAAGAAATTTTATTTTTACTATGAGTAGAATAATGGAGTTGAAGTATGCTGGAAATTTGTGTGGAAAGAGTAGGAAGGAGATAGTTTGGGTGGAGGGAGTGAAAAGGGCGGGGAAGAGCTAGAAGGATTGGAAATTGGGCTGCAGCACTCACTATGATCTGGGGCATGTTTAAGCCAGAGAGATGTATACATGGCAACATTTTATTGCAGGGCCCCTCTTGTTCATAGTAGAAAGCTTTTGCACATTACAACTTATATCGTGAGAATAAGGTGTTTTGGGAGCAGTCACTGTGGTCAAAACTAATGAGTGTATTGGCCCTTGCCTTGCAAATGTTCATATAGCTGTGCATGGCAAGCATTTGCCAAATTAAGCCCCTTAGTGATGTTTCCCTTTTTGCATGTCCTAATCTGAAATGTTCAAATGGTTATATGCATATTCATAGAATTTAATTTCTTGTTATCTTAGCATAGTAAGACATTAATGATGGTTGATGAAGTCATGTTTGTTTTGTTTGTATGTTTTCCTGGTAGTTAATGGATTGCCAAATCATGTGAAAGAGGATGAAAGGCACATACACAAGTCAATACAGCATAAAGAAGTATAATGATTCGGGATATAAGTAATATGAGCAAAACGCAGCAGTGGTAGAGTGATTTTGTAACTCAGAAAAGTTACTTGATAGGTTAGTTGAGAATATTATTGAGACTATTGTTGTTTGGCTGTTAATAATGGAAAAAATATGCTAGGTGGTTTACACTAAATGGAAAAACAAGATTGGAGAAAATGTTAAGTACATGGGGAAACTTGGGGCTGCAAAAATGGTAATAATGGAAAGAAATTTGAACAGCATATACACTTTTTAAAGTAAATGATTAGTCAGAACAAATATAAAATATACCTAGATGGGGCAAGCCAGCCTCTACAAACTTGCACCCATCCATGCACACAACCCTCAGCCTTGCACTCTGTTTATGTGCTCTCTTCCCCACCCCATCTTGATGAGGAGTAGTGTCTTCTCCACTGCGGTGCTGGTAGATACTGCATGTTGGGAATGTTCGTGTATCACTGAAGCCACAAGGTAATAAAGTGCCATTTTAGTTCAACTACAAAGCATCCAGTGCAATTGTTATCTGCTCAGCAAGGTATAGATAGGGGAACGTGTTGTCTCACAAGATAGATGCAAATACGTCATCTCTACAGTCGTTGCAGTTTCATGCAGCTATCTGTGAATTGGAGCCAAGGTATGAAATCCTCCTAGTCTCAGCTTCTGCTTGTAGCAGGAACTCTTTGTTGTCAAGGGAGTACCCACTAGATGGGTTGTGAGCCAATTTCAGGTGAGTTACTTAGCACAGCCATCATTGGAAAATATGGAAAGATGGGACACTGGAAAGGGAGAGGGCTATGGGGTTATTTTATTTGTGTCAAGGTTGTAAATAGGCTTTTTTTCTCTTTCTGGATTCACTTTGCTATTGGAAAATGGCTGAGAAATACCTTACTGCTGCGTTCCCAGGAAAGCAACAGGCTCTGGTGTCACAATGACGGCACTTGATATGACTTGGTCCTGGGCAGATTGTCATTCTAAAAAGTTTGAGAATCACTAGTATAGGTAATATACCTCAAATACAACCATCATACTGCTGTGGGGTGCTGTTGGAATTATAATGGGTGCTAAAAGAAATTAAGAATCGAAAAGGCTTAAGGGGAACTTTTCAAAAGCGCCCAGATTCAAAGATGATTTAATTTCATTGGGTGGAATTCGATGGAACTCTTCGACAAAAGTTATATGGAAACAGATGGTCTCTGCATGAATTAAAATTTCAATTCATATTTGTGTCTGTACCCAGCAGATGTGCATCTGCTTGCACCAGCATATCTAGTACTTGACTGAATTAGCTGGATATATCTGTTGAATGAGGGTGTACAGTGTTCAGGTACACTGGTTGTGCAAAGCTAGTTACATATTACTAGAGCTAGATCAGGAGTGAGTTATGGCTATGGTGCTTTGGGGAGCCTGAATCTTGAACTTAAGAAGTGCTGTAACAGCATCTGTAATGTGTTTGGGCATAGCAAATGCAATGGCGACAGTGTCATGAAGCATGCTGCACTGCTGACACCAAGTGCCAGTTTTAAGCATACCTCTTTGGGTGTACCTAACAACACATTTTCATTGAATACAACCCATTGCCTCAAACAGTGACAGTCAATATTCAATTCCTATCTTTTTAGGAAGAAGTGGATCTGAAAAACAAAATGAAGCAAGTTTTACCTCATTGACTAAACACTGGATCGCTCCAGTAAATTCTGTTCCATAAGGAATGTTGTGTGTGTTTCATGGTCTGGGCATTAATTTGTGTTCTCAGGATCTTGCTTCTGTTTAATGGGTGAGCAGAAATGACTAAGAGCACAATGCTCTTTCTATGCAAGCTCCCCTGAAATGGATTGGAACTAGGCTTCCAGAGTAATCAAAATAATGGTTTTTAGCCACCTGTTCACATTTTTTTCTTCCCCAAATCAGTGCTAAAAATAGCAATGGTAGCCAGCAGGACATAATCAACTTTTCCATAGGAATTTTTTTAAGGGAGAAAGGAAGCACTGTAAATGGGTCTGTTTAGCATCATGTCCAATAACCGTTGGTTTAAAAAAGAAGAAAATGAATAGCAAATGTCATTAGGTGATGATATTGCTGAAGGAGCAACTAGGATAACTCAGCCAATCTTCCTCTGCAGCATTCAGCAGCAGGGGCTTACTAGTTAGACAGAAATTGAAAGGGAAGGTAAAAAGAGTCCAATCCCTCCAGACTGCATGGAGGCTGTTTAAAAAAACAGTAGTAGAGGCCCAGCGGAAGTGTATACCGCAAAGAAAGAAGGGTTCGACAAGGTCCAGGAGGGTGCCTGCATGGCTGACAAACAAAGTTAGAGAAGCTGTAAAGAGCAAAGAAGCTTCTTTCCGTAAATGGAAGTCTTGCCCCAGTGAGGAGAATAAAAAGGAACATAAACTCTGGCAAAAGACAAGTAAGAACGTGATACGGGAGGCCAAGAAAGCGTTTGAGGAACGCATGGCTAGCAACATAAAAGGGAATAATAAAAGCTTCTTCAAATATGTTAGAAGCAGAAAACCTGCCAGAGAGGCGGTTGGCCCGCTGGATGGTGAGGGAGGGAAAGATGAGATAAAAGGGGACTTGGAGATTGCAGAGAAATTGAATGAATTCTTTGCATCTGTCTTCACAGCAGAAGAACTTGGGCAGATACCACAGCCCGAACAGCCCTTCCTAATGAAGGAATTAAATCAGATACTGGTTAATAAAGAAGATGTTTTAGATCAAATTGATAAACTACATTTAAATAAGTCACCAGGCCCAGATGGTATACACCCAAGAGTAATTAAGGAACTAAAGAATGAAGTTGCTGACCTCTTAACTAGAGTATGCAACTTGTCCCTTCAAACGGCCACAGTGCCAGAGGATTGGAGGATAGCCAATGTCACGCCAATCTTTAAAAAAGGGAGAAGGGGGGACCCTGGAAACTACAGGCCGGTCAGCCTAACGTCTGTTCCGGGTAAGATGGTGGAAAGCCTCATCAAAGATAAAATCCTAAAACACGTAGAGGAACAAGTACTGCTAAAGGAAAGTCAGCATGGCTTCTGTAAGGGTAGGTCTTGCCTCACAAACCTTTTGGAATTCTTTGAAAAGGTCAACAGGCACGTGGATGTGGGTGAACCTGTGGATATCATATACCTAGATTTTCAGAAGGCATTTGACAAGGTTCCCCACCAAAGACTGCTGAAGAAACTTCACAGTCAGGGAATAAGAGGGCAGGTCCTCTTATGGATCCAGAATTGGTTGAGGGCCAGGAAACAGAGAGTGGGGGTCAATGGGCAATTTTCACAATGGAGAGAGGTGAAAAGTGGAGTGCCCCAGGGATCTGTCTTGGGGCCCGTGCTTTTCAACGTATTCATAAATGACCTGGAGACAGGGATAAGCAGCGAGGTGGCTAAGTTTGCAGATGACACAAAACTTTTCCGGGTGGTAAAAACCAGAAAGGATTGTGAAGAGCTCCAGAATGATCTCTCCAAGTTGGAGGAATGGGCAGCCAAATGGCAGATGCGTTTTAACGTAGACAAATGTAAAGTGATGCACGTTGGGGCCAAAAACCAAAACTTTACCTATAGGCTAATGGGTTCTGAGCTGTCTGTGACAGCTCAGGAGAGAGATCTTGGGGTGCTGGTGGACAATTCAATGAAGGTATTGACCCAGTGTGCGTCAGCAATTAAGAAGGCCAAATCTATGCTTGGGGTAATTAAAAAAGGGGTAGAGAATAAAACAGCCAATATTATCATGCCATTGTACAAACCAATGGTAAGGCCGCACCTGGAATATTGTGTCCAGTTCTGGTCGCCGCATCTCAAAAAGGACATAGTGGAGCTGGAAAAGGTGCAGAAGAGAGCAACAAAAATGATTACGGGGCTGGGGCACCTCCCTTATGAAGAAAGACTGCAGCGTTTGGGGCTCTTCAGCCTAGAAAAAAGGCGCCTAAGGGGGAACATGACTGAGACATACAAAACTATGCATGGAAGGGATAGAGTCGATAGAGGGATGTTCTTTTCCCTCTCTCAAAACACCAGAACCAGGGGGCATCCGCTAAAACTGAGGGTTGGGAGAGTTAAAACAGATAAAAGGAAGTACTTTTTTACCCAGCGGGTAGTTAATCTGTGGAACTCCTTGCCACAGGAGGTGGTGATGGCATCTGGTCTTGATGCCTTCAAGAGGGGATTGGACAGATATCTGGAGGAAAGGTCCATCGTGGGCTATAGGCAATGATGGATTGTGCAACCTCCTTACAAAGGTGATGGGCTACTGGTACCGGGTGCAAGGGAGTGGCAACAGGATGCAAGCATCTTGTAGTCTCATGCCTTCCTGGGTCACCTGGTGGGCCGCTGTGAGATACAGGAAGCTGGACTAGATGGGCCTTTGGCCTGATCCAGCAGGGCTCTTCTTATGTTCTTATGTTCTTATGACATGTTAGGAAGTCTTAACTTTGACAACAAGACTCAACAAATTTCTATGGTACCCAGAGTCAAAGCATACCATAAAACACATTCCAGAATATTCTGCAAACTCTTGGATTCTGCAGCAGACAGATCAATGTGGAAAGGGTTTCTTGAGGTAGGAAGTTTGAACTCTGCTGGTCTGTTCTCCAACAGGCACCATACATTGTATGTTTGCAAATTACAATAATGATTTATGGATGTATCAACACCACAGGCTATCCATTTTGCACTTAATGCACCCCTTACTTAAGTAGTTGATGGCTCTCATCCCACTGTAGAAGTGAATCTAACTTTCAAACTTGCCTATTCATTCTTAACAACATTTCAACAGATAAACTCGAGTGTCCCCTTGAAATTGTACAAAAACGACGTGATTGAAATATTGTGGAGATCCATCTTTTTCTGATAGCATTTATGGAGATGCTGACAGCCCAATATTGGGCATGTTTATTTGGAAATAGATCTTGATTTCATGGACCCTTTTTTCTTCTGTGCATATAGGCTTGCAACCTTGGGCAGGGAGGGCATTCAGAAGTACTGGCATAGCCAGTACTACACCACACCCAGTACAGAAGTACACAAATGATTGTGTAGCCCGGTGCAGAGGGCAAAATGATGCCATGGAAGTGGCATCACAACAGGAAGTGATGTCATATTGTATTTTCATGTTCTTGGTTTTTTGACCATAACAGTGGATAGAATGAAGATACACTTTCATTGGATTATGCATTAAATTCCACATTGAATAGTATATAACATGATGGTATTATTGGTATTATTCATGCATGCCAAGATTTTAATAATTTTGGCCACTAGTGTCAAGCTCAGCTTGTTGCCCCCCTAAAGCTTGTTGCCCAGTGCAACTGCACCCCCCCTGCATGGCTTTAGTTATGCCCCTAATCAGGAGCTAGCAATATGCAATGTTGAAGACAAAAGCAATGTAAAACTGACTGAGGATATAAATGTCTGCCCAGTCTGCTCGTCATTCAGTGATCCTCTTTGTCCCACTTCTTAAAAAAACATATGACCAATAAAATCATTACTACACATCAATTAACAATGAAGCATCCTTTTTCCATCTCTTCTATTGCAAACATCCCCAAGTATTTCCCACCAGTGAGGTTCTACCTCACTCCCATTGAAGTCAATGGTGGGCAAGAGCTAACCCATGTTTTGTAGTTTAATGAGGAAACCAGAGCAGCCTATTTACAACACAGGCCTTTCCCTACATTGCCTCTTCCGCCACACTTGGGGGTGGGGTGGGGGCTTTGATGAAAATATTGCTTAAATATATTTAGGTTACAGTATTTACAAGAAAACAAGCCTAAAGAAGAAAGTGAGCTACAAATGGCCACTCTCACTTTTCCAACTTCTTACACACAGGAAGGGGGAGTGCCACGGCATAGCCGTGCCACTGTAAAAAGTGACCATGCCGCATGGATTGCCTTTAATTCTGTTTTACAGCCAAGCCAGTGGCAATCAGGTCCTTTTTCCTTGACCCAAAGGCAGCAGCTAAGTGCAGAGTGTGTCGCTCAAATAATTATCTGAATGCATTTCCAAAAAATACAACAGACCAAAACAAAAACAACATAGCAGTTCTATCAAATTCATAAATTCTTCAGGACATGCAGATTAGTTGCACCAGACTCACACTCACAATATAACTCCATCCAGATCAAACAGTTCTGAAACATGTATCTTAAAGATAACACACTTTGTTTTGTCCCTGAGTCCATGCTGTAAATTTTACCTATACAAATGCTTAAAAAATTAGAACTCAGCCTACCCCATTAAGGATGTCATTTACAACACACTCCCAGACAGTCATTCAGGAGCATTGCACAGCTAACCACAAATGTAAAACTAAATTTTAAAAAATGCTTACATCCTTTATGTGTTGTAACCTATTTACACATGTGCGCACGCACGCACGCACACACACACACACACACACACACACACACACACGTTATTAGTTTTAAGCACCTTTCCTTTGATCTGACGTTGGAAACTTGATGCTTTTGAACACCTTTGTTCAGACTGAGCAGTGAATTAGTAGGATGGGATTAGTTAAGGGCATTTTTTGAATGAACTACATGATGCATACATTTATGATCATGTAATAGCTACATGATGCAGGCATTTTACAGATCATAATGAGATGCTCACAAAAAACATAATCCTTGTAGCATTGGACATTAGGAATTTGCTCTGTGTGTGTTCAAGTTTACAGTAAGAAATGGCTATTCCATGATACTTTCATTATTGGAACGTGACTACAGTATATTATCCCCATTTTACAGATGGGAAATTGAGGCATGGGGTCGTCTTAAGGTTCAAGGTTATCTGGGAAGTATCAGCATGAATGTATGATTTCTGGATTTGGCTGTATCACAGTTACCAGTTGCTCCTATTCTCCCTCTCAGGACTTGCACAAACTGTCCAGCAAGTTTGAGTATCCAGTTTCATTTTCCACTGTTGGGAGCTTTGATCCTAAATGTATCTGGCATTAGATCAAGTGCTAGATGAGAGAGGATGAGAAGAAAAAAGCAAAGATGATCTGTTTGGCCTCCAGCCATAGCCAGGTATATTCATAGATGTGGCTTAACCTAACAGCCCTGTTTGCCTCAGTTACCTAGAAATCAGAGCGCAATCCTAACCTGGAGTTAGCACAGTGAGGCCAGCAAAGTTTGGCTGGCACAAGGGCCACTATAAAGCGGATTAGGATCACTCTCGGAGTCAGGGAGAATGACACATGTGTGAGTGCTGGCCTCTCTGACTCGGACAGTGGTCCAAACATACTTTACAGTGGCCCTTGTGCCAGCCAAACTTTGCTGGCCTAACTGTGCCGGCCTACCTCCAGGTTAGGATTGCGCCCTCAGAGTTCTATAAATGGAGGTCTTCTGTCCCTTTAGACCGAGTCCTTGAGGTGTAGCTTCTCCATCCCAGAGAAGCTCCAAACATCTTGGGGCTCTTTCCGTGTTGTACAAGGGAACAGAATATCGGAATCTCTATATACATACTTGGGCACACATTTCTTTGTGAATGACTCTGAGTTCATTTTTGTAGCTCAACAATCCATGTGCATCGTATGGATTGAAACATGTGAATAACCGTACCCCACTACAGATGAACATTTAATGTACATGGTTATTGTCTATACACAGATGTAGCTAAGTACAGTTTAATATATGAACAGCCCTCTTCCATGGCACAGATTTGGGATGCCACCTGTTTCAGTGACCCTGTTGGAGGGAGACGTTCTCTCCCAAAATAATGCATGCCCAGGTGGAAATATTGGTGTTCCTAACAAATACACCAGAAATTCCTCTTTCCTTTTCCTTGATGAGTTTTGCAGTGTTAAAAAGGAGAGAAACTAGACTTTTGGTGTTTTAAAATGGACAGTGTGAGTCCAATTCAAGCATTAACACCAGAATTTGAATATTATCATATATAGGTTCATCAAAAGATGAAATCTACCCCAAAATGAAACTCAGAAAGGCATATGCTCTATGATGGCATTCAAACTTCAGCTTCTGTTGCCATAGAAATGTCAGATTCCTTCATGCAGATGTGATAAGCTGCATGAGAATGTCCATAGGCAAATTCATACATTTGAACTTTCTCCTGGACATATTTCAGCTCTTCAACTAAATTGGTTTAATTTTTTTTTTTTGTTTCCAAGACCTGCTCTAAGAAAAGGCATTTGGTGTGACATGAAAGCAGCAAAAGGATGTGCATAACTTAAAGCAACTTAAATGTAACTTGAAATTTAAAGCAAGTGTTGATGCCTTAGATGCAGTTGCAGTCAACATTTCCAATTAGACGCCACCATATCGATGAGTCAGGTTTGTAACTGGCAACCTCATGGCCTCTGCAGTAAGTCACAGATGAAATTGGAAGATGCAATCAGTAAATGTGATTGCTCCCATTACAGTTTGAGAAGCGTATTTGTCCTTGAGCCAAAATGAAGTCAATTGCATTTTCCAATCACATATTTTGCATTTCATAGGTCCACCCCATGGCTAACTGGAGAAGCATCAGTTAGATTTAATCTGAGCACTAGTTTAGTGTGGTCTCCAGCAATGTGCGTCATGTGCCTCTGTTGGCTGCAGCTCCTGGTTTTCAACAAGTTGCTGGTGTCATATAGGAGACAAAGTATGCCAGCAACTAAGTTTTGAAGTGCTTTCCCATTGTGGTTGAGATGCCATGTGCTCTGAATCAGTAACTGAGTGGTGCTGTTGCCTTTTTAGCAGCTGTTAAAGGCACAAAGGCAACAAAAAACTGAATCTATATGGGGATTTTGCCATCAATTTCATGAGAATAAAAATGAAGCAGTCAACAACAGCTGATAAATAGCTGTTCTCGACATAAACAGAAAAATCAAATTTGGGATTGGCATTGTTTTAAAAGAGAGAAATAGAGGGAGCAAATAGGTATGCACAGGTGAAAATGGTGAGAGAAAGAAGTCAACATTTTAAGAAGGGGCCTTTTCACCTACAGTTCAGCCCAAACAGCTACCCAACATAAATCTGGATCTATAGTTTAAATCTTGGAGAGATGCATTTAGGGTGATTGCTCTTTTAACAGCAGCAATAGGTGGAGATTTCCCATACAGTGTCTGTATGACTGGCAAAGCTGCACCTGTTGGATTTTTGTCAGCCATACTTCTGAGAAACGCACAAGGCATCCATCAGAAAAAAAGCTGGCAACTCTATATGCTGGCAGATCAGTACCACAACACCTGAGGTTTGTTTCTAGCTCCGATAGAAATGTTTTGTTCAGTAGTGCCATAATGATGAAAAGCTGTTAGCTTTAGAAGTTTCACACAGTCAAAGAAGCACACAACTAGTTACCCACACCCAAAAGGTATCTTTTGCCAAAAGCAACCCCTCCCACCTCCCATGCCACCTGGCAAATCACTTTTGAAACCAAAAGCCTTGCAAAGAGTAACTTGTGATACAGCATGAGGGTCTGCTATCCAAAGGAAAAAAATTCCTGATGGGTATGGCTTGCATTTTGCTGCAATCTAAAATGCATTCCCTTGAGAGTCGGTCTCACTTGAAGAAGGAACTGAAAAAAGATGCTTACTCCTATTTTCTTTTTCTGGGGAAGAAGGTCTCCTATACCAGTCAAGCACTAAATAGGAGAATATTATTTTTAAACATATTTTTCCACCCTTCTGGTTATTCTGAGGTTTTACAGAAGAAATCACAAAGATCAGCAATGGGGATGAAATGAAGTATCATAGTGGCAACACATATCTCAACTGTACTGGGCAAAGGCTCAATTTTATCAGGATGTGTAGTTACAGGATGTGAGTATTCTGGCTACCCATTAACAAAGTGGATCAATGGGGAAATGGTTGGCCAACAATTTACACTTTTTTGTAGTTGTTTCATATGTACTCGCTGGAGTCCAGACCTCCACATCTTCAGCTTACACCACTTCAACAGCTCTAGATCCCTTCCTTCCTGAGGTGCGCTGCAACCCTATGAGTGTTTGCCTGGTAGTAGGCCCCAGTGCAATCAATGTCTCCCCAGTGCATAAGATTGCAGCCTTACGGGCTGTAAGATATGGCCCAATCCTATGCAACTGGCATGCCGGCAGACCACATGCTCCACCAGCGCATCAGGCCTTTGTGCTGTTGCAAAAGCACTGTAAAGCATTTTGCGACAGTGCGCCGGTTAGCAGCACCAGTGAAAAGGCCAGAGCTTTCCCACTGGCGCTGGTGCACAGAGGGATGCCCACCAGAGCATGTAAGATTGGAGTAGGGTAGGGGAAGGGTGGGGGAGGAACAGAGCAGGGGAGGGCAGCGATGGGGGCAGGGGCTGATCTGGATTGGGCCTGGGAGAGGGCAGGATCAGTGGTGCCAGGACACGGCATGTCCTATCACCCTTCCTAGGACTGATCCGCTGATACAGATCAACTCAGACTTGTGCCAGTCCGAATTGGTGCAAGTCCGGATTGACCCATAGCAGCTGCTGAGGCTTTTCAGCAAATGTCCCTTGGAGGAGACCTCCAGCAGCCACAATTCCCCTACGGGATGCAGCACAGCCACTACATCGGTACAAGGGAATTTAATTAGGATTGAGCTGCCCACTTGAAAGCTTCTCTTCTACTCTTTCCTTCATCATCTCAACCTCTCTTGCTACCTTTCCTTTGCAACATCCTTCAGTACTTTCTCCAACATACTTAATCACCCCTATCCATATGTGTAAGCCCTTTTCCCTGATGAGGTCATTGACACTAGCATATAGTATGTGCCAAAATAAGGTCACATGAATGTCACATTCTTGATGGCAAGGAATGAGGTTTTACATTGAATCACTGGATATATTCTTAGGGCACAGTCTGGTTGAAATCAATGGGAGAAATTTAATCATATGCTTAAAGCTTTACTACTGGAAAAAAATGTAGTTGGCTTGACTAGGTTGTATGCTCACAGTGCATTCCTATGCATATTTTCTTGGAAGTAAGACTATTGTATTCGGTGGGACTTAGCCCAGAAAATTGCATGATCATCATCCCCAACAACCACCTGCAGAACAAAGGGTTTCCGACTTTTGCTTTGTATATTTTTCAAATAAATACATTTTTTGTAAGTACAGGTTACTTATAGCCATTTCCCTCTTTTGGGTTAAAAACATTGTTTCATTGCAGGAAGTGTCCATGATTAACCTCCTTATAAAATGCATGAAAGAACGTGAGTTTGTGGTTTTAAGTTTGTTTTTGCATTTTTGTTTAAAAAATATTTTTGCTTTCATGTTACAAGGATGTTTTCCCCACATCCATCTAAAACGTATCCGATCTTTCCATTGGGCTCTGCCCTCATGACTTTAAACATTGGAGCCTAACGGAACCATGAACACTATGGTGAGAAAGCCCATGAGAACCAAGCTAGCGCTCACATGAATGAAATGCTCATGGCATGCATTTTGAAAAGGCCATGTGTGATTAAGAACTGGAGTAAACCAAGCTTGAACTTTCAAACCCTGTGCACCCCTGCAACTTCCATGAACCACTGCTGGCCATTGCAGCTGCAAAGTAAAGGACTTTCGAAGACTCTTTATTACATCACATGACACCTCTGAACAGAAAACTCCTGTATTTAAAGTCAAAAGCAAAGCACCCACAGGTGTCCATGCAGCTGCCTTATAGCCTCTATATAACCCCTATATTGACTTCAGATTACGGATATGGCAGAATGCTGCATATCCAGCCCCTGGGTCAACTCAGCGAGAGAAGCAAACATACAATTCATAGTTCTGAAGTGAAGGAAATCTATCACAAAGTACATTTTAGTTCTTCATTAAAATGGGACCTATTCAGCTCATTCAGTTTGGGTTCTAGTTTGCACACGAACCTGGTATCTCCTTTTGTGACATCACAATCTGTTCCTGCTGTGAAGAGTGTGATGTCATAAAGAAAGGCACTGGTGTCACAGGCTCCTTAGTGCAATGAAAAGGGAAAAAAAGGAAATGGTAGGGCACCTTGGCGCTCCTCTATATGACTTTTAAAAATAAAATGAAATGTGATCTATTCACTGGAAGCACCAAATCGATCTAAGGCTGCAATCCTGTGCCGACGTATCTGGGAGCAAGTTGCACTGAACTCAGAGGAGCTTACTTCTGAGTAGACGTGCCTAGGACTGCGCTATAACACTGGTAACTGCTACAAGAGCCAGTGTGTGAATTCATGCTACTTTGGGACCAAGGACAATACCCACCCAAAGAGAATTTCTCTCTCTTGGAAACTGAGACATAGACATCTTTCTCCAACACTTTCAAAAACCAGATTTTGGAGTTTCAAAATGGACCTGCAGCCTTGTTAGTGGGACATGCTGGGTTTCTTTCATTTTAAATCAAAATCCACACTCATGGAAGAGGAAAGGGAGTGAGGGAGGTTAAACCCCCAAAAGAAAGGAAGTCATAGATCAGAAAAATGTATTTTGTGTTGAAAAGGGGTGGGGTGGGGTGGGGTGGGGGTAAAGCCCAAGAAAAGCCCAGGAAAGAACTACCACTGAATGTTGCCAATCAGGAGATTGTAGGATGTTCTCTCCCAGCGGGGATGGATTTATCTCAGAAAAACAGATGGCGATGACCCTCTCAGCTGAAGAAAGCATTGTGAGGAACTGGTGAAGCTGAAAGTTTAAAAGGATAATGCCCCATGGTGTAGACTTCCTGAAGTAGCTTAGTAGTTGTACTGGCGCTGGCATGGTTGGTAGACAAAGCTGCCTTGGTGTTTGGCCCGTCGTGGGCGGCACTCTCTGGTGCGGTTCTGCCGCTGCATGACTTTCTGACTAAACTTGTGCTTTTCTGCCAGATGCTTTGCCCGCTGAATCCGACGCACTTGGTTGACCTTCTCCAAGATGGCCGCCTTGGTGGCCAGAGAGTTGGAGTGGTGAGGGACATGGCGCTGCGAACGACGTTCAGGTACCTCGCTGCACAAAGGAAGGCACATGAGCACAGAACAGTCAGGATCATTTAAGGCCAAGCATATTTGAGAGGGTGAAAGATATGTACAGGCATACTCCGGTGTCCACTAATTTGACATCCACAGTTTATCCACGGATACCATGAAAACTGGGATGCCTATTAAAAAGATAGGGGAACATTAAACACATCTCTTGTTGCAGCAAAGCCACTGATGCTCCCCTATCTTTAAAAAGGCGTCCCCAGTATCCTCGGTTTCAGGTATCCACAGTGGGATTCGGAATAGAACCCCAGCGCATACCGGGGGCATGCCTGTACTCATAGGCACAAACGCAGCTCTATCATTGCAATGTCTTGTTGCTGAGAAGATGAGATTCCCCCATCCCCAGGAAGTGCACCAATCCATTATGTGGGATCTAGTGGTACAAGCCTTCAGCCGTCTACTGAATATATGGCCTCATCACATCCCTAGTGACAATGGACACAATTCTTCCTCCTCTCCCACTACCATCATACCTGTTATAGGCTTTCACAACTACAAGATAACGTTTGATGGCATAATGCTTAGAGCAGCGTTTCTCAACATTTGTCCCCCGCCACACCACTGTGCATAGTCCACTTAGTGGAAGTACCACTGGAAGTAACTGGCGATGACATCATTGCCAGTTATTTCCAAATTGGGAGTCCAGACAGAACGCAACACACACCAGTGAGAGGCTCAGGGCAGATGGGAGGACTTTTTCGCACAAGTAAAAAGCACAGGCTGGAGTTCACAGCTCCACCTGCTGAACCTCCACCTGCTGCGTGTCATACTGCATTGCTGGTCTCTCTGCCGGGTGGTGAGGGTCTGGGGGTCCCGCACATACCACAGGGCACCACCTCAAGTACCACTGGTTGAGAAATGCTGGTTTCAAAGGAAAGCAGGACTTGGGCATGTCGATCAGCGTCGATGCTACACCATAGCGTGGATGCAACATCATTAGCGCCAACGTGGGAGCGCCAATTGGCACCCCTGCGTCAGTGCTTGAGCAACAGGACCGGTGCTGCTGGCAGCACTGGTCCCGTTGCGCCCGCAATGAGCCTCCCTTGCATCAGCCAAAGGCGGCTGGCACAAGGGAGGCTCAGTGTCCAGATGGGCACAGGACTGGCTGGGGGGGGGGAGGTTGTGGGCAGGATGTGGTCAGGCTCCGGATTTGGCCATGAAGCCAAATCCTAAGCCCATCAGGGGGGCCGTGTGGCCCCGATTCGGGCTGTGTGGTCTCCTTGGATCTGCGCCTGCCTCCCCCTATGGTAAGGGTGTGAACATGCCCTTGCCACAGGGAGGCTACAGCCTCCCCAACCCAACGTTGGATTTGGTGCTGGCCAGCCGGCTTTGCCAATCCAGCGCTGGGTTGGATCGCGCTCTGTTTCTGGTTAAGGAGCCAGAATGCATCCTAATCAGCTTGTACTTCCTCCTTGTGATTACTACAGTAGTTCCTTGTTAGCAAGCCACCCATTTTCCAAGCAGAGATTGTGAAAAATGCTGGGTTTTGGGTGTGTGTGTGTGTGTGTGTGTGTTCCCTGTGTTTTGAGTGGGGTTTATGCTTTAAATTCAAGCAATTTAAATAGGCCCAGTTCAAGGTGTTGGTTTTGACCTTTAAAGCCCTTCATGGTTCAGGTCCAGGTTACCTAAGGGATCGCCTTCACCCTTTCATTCCAGCCCGCCCTCTTAGGTCATCTGAGGGGTCCTGCCTGCAAGTGCTTTTATGTACTGTATTTTTTTTCCCTTCCGCCTTGTAAGCCACCTTGGGCATCTGCTTTGGCAGAGGAAAAACGGGGTAGAAATCTCTCAAAGAAGAATAAATAAACATAAGAGCATAAGAAGAGCCCTGCTGGATCAAGCCAAGGGCCCATCTAGTCCAGCTTCGTGTATCTCACAGTGGCCCACCAGGTGCCTCAGGGAGCACACGAGACAACAAGATGCTTGTATCCTGTTGTCACTCCCTTGCACCTGGCACTCTGAAGTAGTCTACTACTAACGACAGGAGGCTGCACCACCCATCATGGTCTATAGCCCACGATGGACTTTTCCTCCAGGAATCTATCCAGTTCTTTTTAAAAAGGCATCCAGGCCTTTTTAAAAAGGCATTAATATTTTAAAATATTGATATTGCATCAATAAAATCCATTCTCCAAATCCCAAAGAGGGCACCAGCACCTTTTTCTGGGTGTGGAATGGGGTGGTGTTCTTGGTAAATGGTTTGGGCTTGTTCTGAACTTACCCGTCACCGACGTGCTCCTCAGGAGTCTCCCTTTCCACGATGATGCTGGTGCTGGTGACGTACACAGACATGCTGGGGTGCTCAATCAAGAGGTCCTCCATGGGGTTGCTCTCCATGCTGACAGGGCTGGGACCTTCTGCAGTAAAACAGGGGGGAGGGGTAACAAACCAACTCTCGTCCATCAAGCAGGGGTCAGGCTGAGAGGGCATGGGCCTGCTGACACAGTCACTGGGGGAGTGGGGCGAAGACGTGGTAGGTGGAGGGGACCCACGGCGGCAATGAGAAGTGCAAACAGAATCCTTCTCTAGGTTACGCCGCTCTTTGCCAGAGGCAGAAGCGTAACTATCTATTGAGAGGAGACACGAGAGTCTCCGCCCACACGGGATGGGAGCAGCCAGAACAAAAGGCAAAAACAAAGCAAAATTCAAAGCAAAACAACAAACACCACAGTTCAAAGCCATGCAAAGGGTGTGCAAGGCGATGCAGGGTGCGGAAAGGGTTAAAGAGGAAAAGTGTCGCACACATTCAGTATACCATGGATGGGAAGGAAAAGTGAGGGAGGGAAAAGAGAAAGGGCGCATTATTAGTACAAACATCACCCCAAAGGCATGATGATCATTCATCCCAACACCTTCCCTGAAAAATCAGGGCTGGCCCAAGATGTGTCGCCACCTAACGGAGCTGCAGCCTGCAGTCCATCAGGTGGACCTGCTGAGACTGCAGCTGTGCCCCTCTGAGATTGGCTTCCCAGCCTCTTCGGCACACACCCAGGGACTGTGGAGGGGCATTGTACCAATTGCGTGCTGCTTCACTGGTGCCCTGAAAACCACGGCTGCCCCAGGTGGGTTGCACGCAGGTGTTGATGGTCCAGCCCCGCAAAGTGTGAACCACCATGCTGGAAAAAGGAAAAAACAAAAAACCAAACACCAGAAGCAAAGCAAGGTTGTTCTCCCAACGTGGGTTATCAAAGCGCCAGAGGAACATGGAGCCACACAGAGCGATTGCAAACGATACGAGTGGCTAAATCCAGAATATGGCAGGAATGGGGGTGGGGGCGAAACCATTACGCATGGGCTTGTAGCAGTCGAAGGAAAGGTCTGTGGATCTAATGATTAGAATGGATATTTCCAGACTAGAAGGAAAAGAAGTTATAAGAACATAAGAGCCCTGCTGGATCAGGCCAAAGGCCCACCTAGTCCAGCTTCCTGTATCTCACAGTGGCCCACCAGGTGCCCCATGGAGCACATGAGAAGAAGAACAAAGACCCAGTCAGGCTGGCTGAAAAGGTTTAACTGCTGAGGTGCCATCCTAAGTAGGGCAGGACAGTGAAGCACCATTTTCATCCCACCCAAACTGCCCCTTTGCTTCGCTACAAAGCAAAGCAGAATGCGCCTTTGGAGCATTTGCAGCATGGAGGCTGCAACCCTCCATGCAGTCATGTGCCCTGAAGACCCACTGAAATGTTTGTCCACGGTAATTTTATGTATTGTTAAAGGATTGATGTCCTGTCCCCCTCCTTGCAAACGAGGGCATTAAGATCAGGGTTGGCACACAAGTGAGCAAAATTTCCCATCAGCACATTCACCGAGACCAGAGTTGTTGTGAAGCTGGAGAATTAAGAGAAAGTACAAGCAAAAAACGTGAATAGCATTGATGTTATTTTAAGTTTTTAAAAACACATAAAAGGTCCCTGCTTTCACAGTGTCAGTTAGTGCCAAGAATGGTCATATCCATGTATGTAGCCCCATTGTTTTAAGGGCCCAAGCCAATGGGCCTTATCGTGGATGGTATGCTTGTTCCCGTCCAGGGAAATGTGACACAAGGCATTATAAAGTAAGTAAGCTGTTACCAGCAGCTTACAATGCCAGCAGTAAGCTGTTACCACCAGCACTGGGGCAGCGCCATGGCAACAATGGCCATGGGCACCCTGAAGGGAGCCCTTGCTTGCCGGCAAATGGTGAGTCGACCACTTGCCAGCGAAGCAGCCATTCTTGGCAGGACAGGAGGGTGTTCTCCTAGCCTTCATTGTATCACCTGCTTCCCCAGTCCCGTGACTGGTGTTATTTTGGGGGCTAGCCAGTGGTGTCATTCAAATGATTTAGGAACAGGAACTCACTTTTGATTGGCACTTGTCGGGAACCCGGAACCAGCCACGGAGCCCGTTAGGATCCGGAACGCCCGTTCTGGTCCGTTCCCCCTGAATGGCATCACTGGGGCTAGCCACTAGGGGCTGTAAGATGTAGCAGAAGCAGCCTGGTAAAGAAAGAAACTACACTGTATATTTCAAGTGGTGTTCCTCTTATATTTAGCAGGGGGAGAGTAATTGTCCCTCTTCACCCCTGCACAGTCTTTCTAGTGGCTGTTGCTGGTGGTCTGCCTTTTTTTAAAGATTGTGAGCCCTTTGGGACAGGAAGCCCTTTAATGTTGTTATTATAATTACTATTTGCCTGTAAACCGCTTTGAGAACTTCGTGTTGAAAAGTGGTATATAAGTACCTGTTGATTGATTGATTGATTGATTGATTGATTCTGGGGCGAGGAATGGGTGGAGCAGGGGCAGGACTAGGGGCAACTCTCAATGCTGACTCCCGTATGGCCTTACTTGGAGGCCTTCGCTTCTGCACTGGCTAAAAAGCCAGCACAGGGGTGAGTAGACTCGTCAGTGCCCTGCACCCTGACCACAGGGAAAGGGGACGTATGTCCAGTGATGTCATCCGGGCGCGCCAGGAACCAGAACGCCCGGATGATTGGCAGCCCTCCGCCAGCCACGCCTCCCTGTCCCTCAAATCACTCCATTTCACAGGAGTGGGAGGGCGGGCGGGCCCAGGAGCAGCTCGCCCGTCCTCAGGAGAGGCGGCGTGGCCCGGGCCCGTCCGCGGAACTAGCGTACCGGGCCATTCCGCCAGGATGACACCGCTGCATATGTCCCCTTTCCCTGCAGAGCCTCCCGGGGCTGCCTGGCTGCCACCTGGCTACTGCTGTGTTCCCGGGTGGTTGGGCACTTCTGGACTGGGCCCTAAGTTGGGCTTACTCCTGGGAAAGAGTACAACTTAAGAGAAGCCTAAGTACATGTAACTGCATCTGTGCTTATTCATTCCCTGTTCACCCTGCCCTCTCCTCTTTCTCTGTTTTCTACCCACCTCCAACCCTTTGCTAAACTGGAGGTTGTAAATT
Source organism: Lerista edwardsae (assembly GCA_029204185.1). Taxonomy (NCBI): domain Eukaryota; kingdom Metazoa; phylum Chordata; class Lepidosauria; order Squamata; family Scincidae; genus Lerista; species Lerista edwardsae. The sequence continues at coordinate 6,410,233 of JAJKFI010000043.1, read as the reverse complement.
CCTTGCACAAGGCTGTGCCTTTTTCTTGCTTTTGCTACTGTAAATCACCATATAATTGATGGTGCAATACAAGGATGATAATGGCTTTAATCTAGACAAGTATTCAATACATTTGACATGGGCCCAATTTTCCTAAACAATAGATCTGGCTAATCTATAAACCTGTGATGAGAATTGCTACTGGCTATTGTCAAATGCAGAGTTTTTTCCAAAGATAATTCTCACACACTCATCCACCATTGCTCTAATTTTGGATTGTCAATATAGAAAAAGAAGTACTGCATACCAATTAAGAAGACAAAGTGGAGAGGGGGGAAGGGAGACTGGCATAGCTAATAAAAGGGTAGCTCTCTGTAGAGGGCAAAATGATGCACCAGAATTGACACTTCACAACAGGAAATTTTCTTGGGTTTTTTTTTGGGGGGGGGGACATACCTTTTGACAGAATGAAGATATTATACACTGGTTTTTTTTATTGCATTCGGCATTAAATTTCACATTGAATGATATATAACATGATG
>JAJKFI010000043.1:6385531-6409702 GCA_029204185.1 Lerista edwardsae | reverse complement strand
GTATTGTCCTCCATAAATATAAGCAATATTAGCTAAAAATAATCACATAAATGCTGCTAGTGGTGAGTTGAAACATAAAGTTCAAAAGGTTGTAGCAGCAGTGTTTGTGTGGAATTGTGCTTGGTTGTCTTCCCATGCATGCAAGTGACTGCACAGAGAGGTGCACTTTTAAAGGTGTAGGTCAGTTATGGTGGTGGTGCCACAGCTGAGTGCCAGAGCCCATGATTGCATGTGGGGGGGGGGGAGTCTCCAGTTCCTGGTCTGAGGTAATAGAATCCTGAGGTGGAAGCTGAAGGGTGCCATTTTGGAATGCTCCCTTCACATAATAAATTCCAAGCCAGTTAATTCTGGCTTCAGCCAGCCTGCTCCCTGCATGCTCTTTGTCTTCCGGCACTTAAGAGTTTCCTTTAAAACACGTGAAGCATTCAAAAATAGGATCTGAGAATCAGCCCATTTATGAGGCTGAGAGCGCAATCCTAACCTGGAGTTAAGCCGGCTCAGTTAAGCCAGCAAAATTTGGCCAGCACAATGTAAAGCACATTTGGACTGCTCTCGGAGTCAGGGATGGCACACATCTCTGTGCTGGCATCTCTGACCAAGAGTGGTGCAAACATACTTTATGGTGACCCTTATGCTGGCCAAACTTTGCTGGTCTAACTGTTCCAGCCTAACTCCAGGTTAGGATTGCACTCTGAATGAGGCAGTCACCTCCACAACATATTGGCTGTTCGTGTTCGTGTTCTCCTGTCTGCCCACTTGCCTCCACAGCTGGTCCTTCTCCTCCTTCTCCATGAATCAGAAACAGAGGAAAGGGATGGAGCAGAACTGTGGTGAGGAGGAGAATGACAAAGTACAGAGTCAGATGAGTCATTGCTTACAACCCTAGGTCATCACAACATAAGTACAGTAATGGGCTGGAGCAGCAATTCTCAAAGTGTTCTTCTAGGAGCCCTGGAGCTCCCTGAGACCCCTCCAGGGTCTTTACAAGCATAGCCTAAGTGGCCACCATCTACCCCCTGCCTAAGACTCCATACATGTGCTGGCAGGACTCCCTGACACTCATCTTCGGAGAGTAAAGGGCTCCAGAGACTGAAAAGTTTGAGAACCACTGGGTTAGAGTGTTGGAGGTGCTCAGTCTGGAACAGTATGTGTGTGCAGGGGCAGGGACTGGGGGGCGTCCCAACTGCACCATGGGACCCAGAAGCTTCTGAGCCTACCTCTGCGAGCCTCCCCAATGCTCCAAATTGCCCAGTGATTGGAGCACAGTTCTGGTTTTCCTTAAGAGGAAGTGGCCCAGTTTTAGCCTTCAATGGCGGGTCATGATCCACCACTTTCAGGGCCAATGGTCTAGGCCTCCACACTTCCTCTTCCATTTCATTTCTTCCTTCCATTTCCAAGTAAGGGAAGCATTTGCCACACTGCCTCGCACACCAAGAGGTCCTAGGCTGAGCCTTTGTCACCCCCATCACAACTCTACCATCTGCCCCAGTCTACTGCGTGTGTCGGGCAGTGGAGAAAGAACTGGGAAAGGCTTGGTGCCAATGCAGTTGAGGTTATTGGACAAGAAAGCCCAGTCAGATCTGTCTGGAAGGGAGGAAGAAAAATATCACTGCTATGCTGTGTCTTTTCCTTCATTGCTTGATAACCAGTTGCAGAGGTCAGAATTTTTCTTCCATTCCAAGGCGCCTGTGTAGAGTCAAGAATGGTGACGGCATTCTGAGAGTGTGTGGTGGGCTTTAGGGATCAATCCAGAGCCGTCCAGTGTGAGCAGTATGAGCGTACTGCTTGTGCTGGTGTCGTAAAAGTGCTGTAAGGCACATGCAACGCAGGTGATAAGCTCTTACCGCCCACCCTGCGGCACTGGCAGTTTCTTGCTGCCCAGAGGTGGCGACACAGTGTCGGCAAGAGGTAAGGTTACTTCTCACAATTGTTGCGGGGATTCTGGGTGGGGCGGGAGGGAGTTCTTGGGTGGGGAGAGGGGCAGGGCAGCCTCACAAAGGGGTGGGACCACCCGGCGGTAGCTTCCACCACCAAACCTTATCCCTGGGGAAGGCCCGGGTAGCCCAAGATGGGGCTGCTCGAATCACTGCCGGCTATTTTGCCGGAACCCCATTGCAGGGCTTGCAGGCAGCAGGGCTTTCCCTGGGGAGACTCCAGCAGCTGCCTGGCTGCCACTGGATGGAGCAGTAGCCTTTTGGCTACCGCTGCGCCCACGGCGGCCAGGCAGTTCTGGATTGGGCTGTTAATCACTGGCCTTTCCTGGGCCTTGATAACAATGCTAGGCCATGATTAGAAGTCCATATATAATGGACTGGAGATCCTGAACTCAATCTCAGTCTGTCAGTTGCCTATTCCAGCCTTAGCATTAGCAATGAGCCCTATTGAGTCTCATACGGAAATGCTCCATTGACGCTCCTGCAATGCTCCCTTGTGTCAATGTGCATTCCAGAATTAAATGTCTCTCCATTTAAGGGATGGAGCTAGGTTGGAAAAAGGCTGTTAAAACATCATGTCTGTATCCTCCAGTAGTTTGTTTGGTTTTGCTCATTGTCCCTATGGAGCATATCTGCTAAATATATCTATTCTGTTTTCTTAAGCCACATATGTGCCATTGGTGCAATCGCAGAAGGAGCGGTAGCATGACTTAATGTTCTCTAGTTCAAACGGGGTCATGGGATGACCCTGTACACTTTTCCCAGATGCACTCATTAGAATGATGCCATAGTTCTCAATCCTATGCATGTCTTGTACTTGCAGAAAAATGTGAATAGGACTGCAGCCTCATGGTGCAATCTTATACCGTATGTATCTACCCAGAAGTAAGCCCTATTAAATCTAATGGGACCTACTCACAGGTATGTGTATATAGGATTGCAGCCTCAGTCTTGCTTGCACTGCAGAGATAAGCTGAGTCCAGGAGGTTGTAACTTTACCCATCTGTTGATGTGCTTCAAATGTTCCCCAAGACTACACAAGGTTAAAAGAACTGACCTGAGTATCAAATCCACAAACGTTACTAGTACACTGAGTTTTGAAATTCAGTATCCATTTTCAGGTTAAGAGGTTAACACATTTTTCATGGGATTACTAGTGAAATGCATAACAAATTGTATTTCCCAATTCTTGAGAGGTGGATATTTTCTTTAGAATAATGTCAGCTCTAATAATCCATTTGCAGGAGGCAGCTATGACTGAAATTTCATTTAAAATCTCTATTTTACATCTGCTGGGTAATGCAGTGATTCATCACTGACTACTTGGAAACGCAATAAGCAGTCAATGACATAAATGAAACAACCTACAAATCCTGTGTTGTGTATACACTATCAAGCTGAGAGCACAATCCTGAACTGGAGTTAGGCCAGCACAGTTAGGCCAGCAAAGTTTGGCTGGCACAAGGGACACTGTAAAGCGCGTTTGGACCACTCTCGGAGTCAGGGAGTATGACACACATCTGTGTGCTGGTCTCTCTGACTCCAAGAGTGGTCCAAACATACTTTACAGTGTCCCTTGTGCCGGCCAAACATTGCTGGCCTAACTGTGCTGGCCTAACTCCAGGTTAGGCTTGTGCCCTATATGAAAGATACCCAAGACCATATCTGTTCACATTCTATGGGCTGTAAGTCATTGGGGCAAGCAGAGCAGCTTCACCTTGGGCCCTCCCACCTGCCCCTGCTTCTGAACGGCCCAAAATGGGCCTCCTGGAAGCATTTGGTGGTGACATCATCATTAAACCACCAATCATCATTAATGACATCATCATTAAACCACTATTTCCAGGTGCTGTGCACAGCACCACAAGTGCTTTTCTTGGTGAGTTGGGGGGAGGCTGCAGGGAGGGTGATGGGGCCCTGCAGCAGGAATGCCCCACATTGGGCCCTGCCGCTCCTGGAGCTGGCCCTGATAGACATACATGCTTTGGGTGCAAGTACTGTTATTTTTATTGGGATTTAGGCTAGAAATTTAGGCAAGAAACACAATGTGCCACTGCGTTTGTCCATTGTGTTGATTTCTTGGCTTGGAAGTTCATGATTGGAGGCTCAAGGGTCATTCTAGTTTGCCTGGCACACCTCTGAAAATATGACAAGACATATATTTCCAAAGAGTTTGGCAGACCCCAATTAAACCCTCTGTGGTAGGTATCGTTCTCCAGGTCACTGGATATGACACTATTATTAGCTGTGGAGAGCTGCTGTCCAAGAGAGCGACACCAAGCGCCAAAGTAACAACATGCAGGAGACCCATGAGTGGATCTCCTAGCCTGTTTTTTTTTTTTATACAAAGGCAGCTGTAAGAGTGTATGTGCTTGTTTTAGTCAAAGCCGTGGCACCTGAGAAAGGTACCCCACTCTCCCCACCTCGCTATTTTCCTGATCTAAACTGCCCCCAAAGGAACTCTCAACTCTGATGTGGAAAAATGTAAAGTACCCGATTCACATCTGTACCCCGGACACCAAGGGGTGCTAGCAGCTTCCCTTCCCTAGCAGCTGTTGCTAGCAGCTTCAGCAACAATTAAACCAAGAAAATGGCATGGAAGGGATCTGATCTCCTGAATAACCCATGTAACTTGTCTATTTAGGGCCTAATCATGCCCACATTTTCAGGGCTGATGCAGCCAGGCCAATGGGGCAATGGAAGCCTCCTCAAGGAACTGTTTGTTCTCTTACCTTGGGGCTGCAATGCAGCTACATCTGCCCTGCAAAATTGGTTAGGATTGGTCCCCTAACATGCTATTCTGTACTGCTATTTTATCTTTTACGTTTCTTATGTTAGTATTTGTTTTCAAAGGATGTGGTTGGCTGCCTTGAGCCCAGTGGTGTCATTCAAATGATTTAGGAACAGGAACTCACTTTTGATTGGCACTTGTCAGGAACACGGAACCAGCCACGGAGCCCGTTAGGATCCGGAACGCCCGTTCTGGTCCGTTCCCCCTGAATGACATCACTGCCTTCGCCCCCCCTAGGAATCCGGAGTCACTCCCTTTAACCCTCTGGGTGCCGGCCAACCAAGAAGAAAAGCTCTTTGCAGAGGAATTGAGAGGGGGAGGAGGGAGAGTGAAGTGGGCGGAGTCAGCCCTAATTTTAACTAGTGGAACTGAGTTCCCCTGCAATCCCCCTGCATGACATCACTGCTTGAGCCCCTCCCCAACAGGAGGGGAAAGAATAAGATAGAAATAGTTGAAATAAAGAAATAAGTATTTGCATACAAAGAAGTTCTTGAAGTTTGTAGAAGGGCCTTCATTCTCACATTTTCATGAGGGTTCTCATGAAATCTGACGAAGTGCTTTCATGGCATCTCTCCCTCTCCCTCTCCCTCCCCCCTCCCCCCTCTCTCCCTCCCCAATTGCCCCTGTGAGTCTTGGCAAGTTAATCTGGGATGCAGGGGCTCATTGTCATCAATCAAGTTCTGAAGGCAGAAGCTCAGTAGAGATCAAGGTTAGGCTTGTGTTATGCCTCTACCAGGCAAAAATTAGATCTCTGACTGACAGGAGGGAAGAAGGGTTTTGTTTTTTAAGTAAACAAAGCTGCTCCTTGTGGATTCTTGGCAGGGTGTGTAGCAGGAAGGATGCAGAGACCAAAATATCAACAAGGCAAGCCTGGAACCTTGAAAATGCAGTTTCTACATTTTTTTTTTTAGAAACTTCATTTTCAAGGTTCCAAGCTTGCCTTCTTGATTCCCTTGTTGAGGCTTGGGAAGGCAGCAAGGGGAACAAGTTGAATTCTAAGCGCAATGCAACTCTGAGGTAAGGGAACAAACATTCCCTTACCTTGAGGAGGGCTCTGTGACTGTCCCCCAACTGCAGGATGCAGCACATGCCCCATTGCACACATTTCATGTGTAATCTCTTTTGTTCAAAATCGGTCATTAAGTTTATCTTACTGGATCAGCTGCTAGTCAACCAGGTCAGTCTAGGGTAGACTTATTCTATGGTATTACAGGATCAAGAAATGGTGGGAGGTAAAATTCCAATATTGAATCAATATTGCTGTTAACTGGTTGTGTTTCCATTGGTCAATTCTTTTTGCAGTTTTTTTGTGTTAAGCCAGCAGTCTCCAAACAATGGACTGCTGTTATGTGTATGGGGAAAGCCTTCCCTGTCCCAAGCAGCACAGATTTTTTCATCTCACAGCTGCTCCATTTTGCCGCCTATCAACTGCAGGGACATTCTGGGCATTTGCATCTATGCCTGGCATCCTGCTGCACAGCCTTCTGGGATATCCAGTCATAGACACGAATGCCCAGAGTATCCCATCCAGCTGATTGGCGGAAAAATGGAGTGGCTGGAGATGAAATATTTGCGACACTCAGGATGGGGAAGGCTTTCCCTGGACACTGGATTTGGCCCGCGGCTGTAGTTTTGAGGCCCCTATGTTAAGCTAAGAATTCAGCAGATCAGCCTCACATGATGGCTGCCAGAAGCCCTGGCAGCTATTGTTAACCAAATATAATGGATCATGGAATTTCTTGAATAGGAGTCTTCATCAGAACTGCCCTGTACATAAGAGCCAGGGTGATACAGCGGTTCGGGAGTTAGACCTGGAAGATCCAGGTTCAAATTCCTGCTCAGCCATGAAGCTTCCTAGGTGACCTTTGGCCAATTACTAACTCCCAGCCTACTTCACAGGGTTGTTGTGAGGACAAAAGGAGGGAATGAACCATGTACACCACCCTGACTCCTTAGTAAATATGTGAAAAATAACAATAATAACCTCCTTGAGGGACCAAGGCATAAGGTGAGTCCTCCTTTCTTCTTCCTCCTCCTCCTCCTTTTGGGAGTGAGTGAAGACCAGGGCTGTATGTGCCACTCACAGAGGCAGAGAGAGTTAGGATTTGATCTGAGAAATTGAAATGGAAGCCAAGAGAAAGAGCTGGCTGCTTGCAACTGCAGCTGTGCTAAGAAGACACACATAGCTGACACTGCTTGGAGCAGCCAGTGCGCCCTCCTCCATCCAATGCTCAAACTCATATATTTGTAAATAGAGCAAATATAACAAAGCACTATAAGCCTCTAGTGATTTCTTCTCCAAAGGATGCTTTAGCCTGGGTTGTGCTGCAGCTCCTGGAACTTCTCACCACTCAGAGAAGTGAGGAAACGGAAGACCTAGAAGATCTAGCAACATTTTATCATTTACCTGTCTTTTTTAAAAGGAAGCTGCAGTGGCCAAAGATTGACAGAAGGAACAGAAAGGGAGTGCCTTTGCCAAACAGAGGCTTATTTACTTCGGCTCTCTGCTTAATTTGCAAGCAAATGAGCCACGCATTGTAACTGCAATTGGTTGAGTCATCCAACTTCCACTCAACAGCCAAGGCAGAAATCCATTAATAAGATGGAAGAGTTCTCTGGCTGGCCTGTGAAACTGACTTGAGAGCACAAGCCTTCCGATGAATGGATAGGACATTGGACTGGAACACCTGCTCTAAAGGAGAGCACCATCTGATGCTCTCTCTAGCGCAGCTGTTGGATAGAGAAGCCGCATCAGTGATGTACAGGAAGAGGATCAAGGTGGCACTGCTAGTACAGATTAGAGGTGATGGCACAGCTGGATCCTGGAGAGGGAATCCAAACTGACAGCAAAACAAGCATAAAGCCAAGGTCCTTCTCGTGAAGGGCAGCACCATCACAGCACACCATCACAACAGTTTCTGTGCTGAGTGAGAAGGTCACGAATTTGCCAACCAAGGCCAGCTCTGTGGGTGTGGCAGGAACTGCCTTGGGAGGCAAATCTGGTCTGCTGGCTGCACTTGGCAGCCAACCTCTAACTCACACACAGACAGGCCTGGACACACAGTACTCGGGCAGGAAGATATGTTAAGTTGGGAACAGAAAAGTCAGGAATAGCCAGCTAAGGAGGAAGGAAGCTGACGTTTGTTTTAGAAGACAAGCCTGAAGGAAAGCAGTGCCCAGGTGCCTGCTTCTTTCCCCTCTCTGCTGTGTCAAAAACCCAAGTCCCAGATAGATGGGAAAGAAGGATGGGCAGCATCCCTGGAGCAGGGGAAGGGACACCTGCCTTTTGATTACCTGCAAGCTGCAGATGGGTGAACTGGATTGATTTAGAGGTGGCCGCGTTTTATAGTGTTTTATTCAGAGCCGGTCATAGAATATAATCTAGCAGCAGCTGCACATTGCTTCATTTTCCAGACTATATAGAAGCATCTTCCATACCATGTGGTACAAACAAATGCACATGTATAAGAATTGCCTTGCTGGACCATAACAAAGATCCATCTAGTCCAGCTGCAGTCAGCCAGATAGAAGAGATGCATGCACACTGCCTGCCTGCCTGCCTGAACGATGTTCCGTAATGCCTAATTGTTCAAGCAACAGCCTTCTCTGTTCCTGTTGCAGGCACAGCAACACCTTTCACCCCAACATCTGGCAAAACCAGGACTACCGTAATTAGCAAGTCCCTCCTGACACCAGCAAGAGTTCTGTGCTGTCTGCCTGGGAAGCTGGCCTGAATATTGGAAAACACTAAAGCGACACTCCTGCACTTGGATGTCTCCATCCTCCAATGTTGGTGCATTAAGAAGATCTCTTTACTGTCCTAAAGTTCCAGGCAGGCAAAAGCCAGAGCCTCTGGCATTCCATTTGACAACAATACAACCTGCGATTCCACCTACAAAAAATCGCAATGGGAAGTTGAAGAGGGATAGCCATTAACAAGCATCCTCCTAGTCAAGGACACTGCAGGTTGGGACACAGGCTTAAGAGCAGTGGTGTCATCTACAAACAAGGAACGGGAACGCTGGGCAGGACTTCCGCAGGACTTCCGCGTGATTGGCTGCCCACCCATCCCATTCTGCGGCTGCCCTGGCCTTGGGGGGGGGGGTGCCTGCTCGCCAGGAGAGACGGGTAGGGGGCATGCTGGAGCCTGGGCGAGCAGCGGTGGTGCGGATTGGCAGCCCCCCCCGAGGCCAGGGCAGCCGTGGAACGAAACCGGCGGGCTGCCAATCATGCGCAAGTCCCACCCAAGTCCCGCCCAGCGTTCCCGTTCCTTGTTTGTAGATGACACCACTGCTTAAGAGCAGCGGTTGGAGGGATCCTAGCCAGCCAGCAGCTGCACACCAACCTGCACAGTGCTACTTTCTGCCACGTCTTGCCTCCCTCACCACCTCACATGCTGCTGGTAATGGCCCAAGGACTTCTCCTTGGCAGCTGCTCGGCAAACTGGTAGTCTGTTCCTATCCCTTGCTAGTAGCCGCTGCTCTACAGCCATAGGGTGATCAGGTCAAATGGATAGGAAGTGTGTCGATACTTCCCTGCCCTTAGCAACAGCATGGCAGATATATTGGGGGTGCCAAGCCTCAGGGGATCCCAGGTGTCCATTAGCATCTCCCTGTGATCCTTCCCCTGTGAGGACAGTGTCTCTAGCTGGATTCCAATCCTCAATTTTTTTCTCACCTGGTAGGTCAATAATGAGCCATCCATCTTCCTCTTCCTCTTCCGCGACAAAGGGCTTGGGCAACTCATGGTCCTCCGGTGCGCTGCTGTCACTGAAGAAGAGGCTGGTGAAGCGCTGGAACATGGCTGCAGAACGGTTCCCAAGACAGACTTCGGACGGAAGGACGGACGTAGGTTTGTCAGTGCCTCGCTGCCGTGCGTGGAGCTGGACTCTGCAGGCGGAGAGTGAAGGCTGGGAAACCTTGACAGACAAGTCCTCCTTCTAAAGGGCAGGAGCTGCTAGTAGAGTCTTATCTGAGTTGAGTTATGTATAGTGCAATCATAAGGTTCTTCACTTGGCTTCAGTGCAAAGGCCTGCGAAGAAAGGAGAAATTCATTCAGGCCCTTGGAATAAAAGAAGCTCTTTGAATCACGAGGAACTCAGATAGCCCGGAGAAAGGAGCGGCCGGCAACCCTTGCACGGAGTGTAATCCCAATTGGCGATGGTCATTTTCTTTACACAGCCTTCTGCAAACAGTGCCTTCAGCTCCTTCTCTCCATAGGGGTTCTCCCACTTTTCCTACGGACTGGCAAGCAATGAACTATATTATTGCCCTGTTTGCTTTCATTAACGTTAACCTACTTCCCTCACCAATATGCAAACAACCCCAGCATGACTCCTGCTACTTGCTGAGGATTTGTGAAGCACAGGCTCAGGGCATGTTTATGGGAATAATATGAAGAAGAGCCAAACGGCCATACTGGGGGCTCTCACTTTGTGTCTCTTTGCCACTACGTCACGGCCTCAGACAATTGTGTCTCCATGTTCTCCCCAGCCCAGCGATGTCATGCAGGGGGAACGCGGGGGAACTCAGTTCCACTAGTTAAAATTATGGCTGACTCCGCCCACTTCACTCTCCCTCCCCCCCTCCCAATTCTTCTGCAAATAGCTTTTCTTCTTGGTTGGCCGGCAGAGGGTTAAAGGGAGCGACTCCGGATTCCTAGGGGGGGCGAAGGTAGTGATGTCATTCAGGGGGAATGGACCAGAACAGGCGTTCCAGATTTCCCGACAAGTGCCAATCAAAAGTGAGTTCCTGTTCCTAAATCATTTGAATGACACCACTGCCCCAGCCCCTTTCTCAAATCACATTGCGGATAATCTAGCCCAGCTCCCTGATCACTGCTCAGTTTCAGGAGGGCCTAAAGAGGGCCTGGCTGGCTCCCTTAGCTTTTGTGACAGCCTCTTCAGCCGCTGTTTTTAGAAGGTTACAGGGAGGGTTGTGAGATTGGCTAATACTGGAGGAGGAAAGGGTTGGGGCTTATGAATTTCATTAAGGGTAGGGTTACCAGATCCAAACTGGGACAGAGTGCTGATACCTTTAACCATTGTACAGGAGAGGGAATTTGGGCAGGTGCAGCTCATCATGGAAAGGTTTCAAAAGCTGCACCTGCCCAAATTCCTTCTTTTCAGTGATTAAAGGTATAGGCACTCTGTCCAGTTCGTATCTGAGAATGTGTCCCCCCCCCCCCAAGAATTCACACACTGTTCAAGATGCAAAGTCGCCTAAAGTTCCTTAAAATAATACAGATCAAACTACTCTTTTCTGGAAACACTTCAAGGAAGGAGATTCCTCCTCCTCAGGCAACGGGTTTCAATGTTGAACAGCAATCCCAGGAAAGAAAGTTGTCATACCTACATTTCAATATATCAAATTAGTCTTCAGACCAAATCAAAGGCAGGTTCCCTCAAGACAGCTATTTCAGATCACATTACAGAATGATGAGCTTTCTTGCATAGGACAAACACATGAATCCAGCCCCAGAGCAAACATATTTCAAATTAGGAGCTAACCTAGTGGGAGAACACAGCTCCGAATCTGCAAGTCATGCATCGTTACTACTATATTAAATTCTATCATCACCATTCCTCCAAAGATCTCTGTGCAGCATGGATAGATCTCTTTTTATCCTCACAACAACCCTGCGAGATAGGTCACACTGGGGGGAGAGTGTGATGAGTCCAGAGTCACCTAGTGAGTTTTGTAGCTGAGGCAAGATTCGAACTCAGTCTCTGTGGCCTAAGATCTGACATGCACTAACTACTACACTGGACCCATCCTCTTGGACCAGATACATGGACCATTCCTTACACATACAACAAACCATCTATTGTCTGATTTAACATTAGCTGTGTGTCATGTGCAGAGCGCTACAGATCACTGAAGATCCTCACTAAGACCTACTCCTTGCAGAGCCGTGGCATGCTCATAAGGATACACATTTTTGCATGAGAATCTATTGTCCTTCCTCCCCCTTCTCCCCAAAATGTAAGGATGTTGACAGGATGGCTAACATTCATTTCTCTACTGTACCAGTCAGATGACATAACAACACAGACTGCATCACCAAAAGATCCTGGGTTTGAGAGCCCAGAAATTATGGCACTCAGCTAGCAAGATGTAATTGACCAGGAAGGAGTATAAATACATTCTGGCTGTTTTCTCAAATCTGTTCAAAATACTTACCCCCAAATCCTGCTAAATGGATGCCTTTTTTTCCTGGGCTCCCTCCATCACCTCTGCTGGTTACAAAAGGCCTAATCTCCACATCCCACCGGCTCTGTCCAATCGGATTTGCATGGAACCATTGCAAGATCTGGCTCAAAGGCAGATGGTCGCTCTTTCCTCCTTCATAATGACCCTCATCTTGTCCAAAGCCTTTAGCTCACTGTCCTTTGGGACCTACACATGACAATGATGGGTTGCAGCAATTACCTAGGTAGGGAGCTGCAATGGAAGCCATTATGATGCCAAAGACACACATATATACCCTGGCACCAATGGATGAATCTGGTAGGAGTAGCACACAGCACAGGAGAAGCCTGATAGGGTACTTATATATTCCATAAGTTTGAGAAAGGAACAAGCTTTCTGGAGGAAAAGTCCATCATCGGATATAGGCTATGATGGGTTGTGCAGGCGTTTCATTGTCTCGTGTGCTCCCTGAGGCATCTGGTGGGCCACTGTGAGATACAGGAAGCTGGACCAGATGGGCCTTTGGCCTGATCCAGCAGGGCAATTCTTATGTTCTTAAGCTGGCACTGGCTCACTATGTATACCCTGGACAATGTATATCACTATGTATACCCTGGACAATTTACAACTCAGACCTATAGTCCATTTGCTTACTCAGTCATGAGCTTACTCAGTCATGAGGAAGTACTTCTAAGGGAAGTGTATTTAGGAGTGACACTTGAGGCTATGTCAGTCCCAGCATGCCTAGAGGACGGACAAAGTTCTGCACTGTGACCCTATTATACCCCAATAGCATTTTGGACACTGCTGCCATTGGTACTCAGGGTCCAAGGGTGGATCTGGCCAAGTGGGCCTTTAAATGGGCATGAGCCCTGAGGCTGTGCCCTATCTGACTGACTTCCCTTGGCTTTGGCGCACTGACTTGGGAGTAAGCCCCACTGAATCCAGAAGAACTTATTTGCAAATAAACTTGCATGGGATTGCACCATTTATTTGCAAAAGCCGTTTCCTGTGTGGTGAATGCCTTCTGTTCCTGAATTTATTTGGGCCTTGGTTTCTCAAGTGTCTCAGCTCAAAACAGACTAGATTTCCCAACAGATGGTAGGGTGAAGGTTGCCAGATTCAATACAGGCTTTAAATAGTCACACAGAAGAAAATAGAAAGGGCAATTGCTTCAGTCATTGTTCGGCAGTGGTGGGTTGCCAACGTTTTCTTCCTAGCAGGGAGAGCTTTTGTGTTTTTAACAAGATAAATGTGGCGAGTGAAGCTTTTCCTGGCATACAGATACAATAAATGGGGAATGCTTCACTAGCTTCACTTCCATCTCTTGGGTGGCTGTAAAAGGTATAGAGTTACCCGATTAAAAAAAACCTGGTATGCATAGATAGGATTAGGTGTGCTACCTGTAGGTCTAGAGCAGATTTCAGTTTCCTGATGGTCTGTAGTATGTTCAGACGCCTTTGGAAGAACAGCAGATTGTTGTCCAAATCAGAATATAGAGAACCACCAATAAAACTTGATAATCAGCAACAAGGAGGACAGAGTACCTGAATGCTCTGTCTAAATGTTCCCTTTAATTCACACTCGGCTACAGCCTTGAGCAGAGTCCTTCACAGACAAGCTCAGCTGTGCCTTTACTAAGGACAACAATGATGGATTTTCAGTCCCTCAGCCAATCAGCAGCACTCTCCTGAAATTCGGTCACATTAGTGACATTGAAAAGAAGATTGGCTGTGAGGGGAGGGGGCTGTGTAACATTTATGCTGCACAACACTGAGACAGCTGGGAACAGGTAATGTGAGCCACACAGATGGCAAAGGCACAAGCAGAAAAATACCAGTTCGCACAGATTGTACACAGGGGATTCGGGAGCCTGGAATGGGCTTGTCCACCTACAGTGAGACAACTCCTGCATCAAAGCTTTGGATAAAAATGCCTGTATGGAAAATACAGTCTACAAAAAAAAAAAAAGAGGAGGAGGAAGTACCTGAACATGAAGGATGGAAGGACTGGCTTTGGGTTATGAAGCTATCACCCAGAGCCTGTGCCAGGCTAAGAGCACAATCCTAACCTGGAGTTAGGCTGGCACAGTTAGGCCAGCAAAGTTTGGCCAGCACAAGGGACACCGTAAAGTACGTTTGGATCACTCTCGGAGTCAGGGAGGCCGTCACACAGACGTGCGCCATCCTCCCTGACTCCCAGAATAGTTCACAAATGCTTTAGGGTGGCCCTTGTGCCAGCCAAACTTTGCTGGCCTAACTGTGCCGGCCTAACTCCAGGTTAGGATTGTGCTCTAAATCTGTGCACCAGGCAAGGCTAATGGAAATAGAAATTCTTCATAAGACTTTATAAGTATATTCCATTGCACTATTGTGGTATTTATCTTAATGTCTTAAAAAAGGTAAATTGTCAGTTGAATTTTTGACATGGGTTAAAAAAAACTCATATGTATAAAACTGTGCCCCTCAAAGGTCAGTACTGCACGCCTCTGAGATCTGCTGTGCCCTAAGTGGCTGCCTAGTTGGCTTAGCAGCACCAGCCCTGCTATCACCACCTGTCATTAGACACTCCATCTCTGTCAATTGTCAGGTGCCCTCCTCATTTGTCCCTGAAAAACCAATCCAGTCCAAGCTAAGCATAATTAAGTTTCATTGATTTATTTGGGGGAGATTTGAGTGCAAGTGCAAGGCTGCAATCAAGGGAATTTTTTCTTTTTGTCACTGAGCGCCCGTTTGCATTTATCAGAACCTCTGCATGCCAGCTGCAGGAAAATCCGCCTCCATTGGACTACCTGCTGCTCCTCACTGTCTTGAGCCAAACCCACGATGGCCAATGAATGCACAGAATCTGGCTGCTTTCATGTCATTAGCACATGGGTTAGTAGTAGTATATCAAAAGCAGAAATGTAGCCAATCAGGATGTAGACAATCAGCATCTGGAAGGGCGTGGGAGTTTACCTGTTGGCAGCCACAGAACCCAATTGTCCTGCATTTGAAGGACTTCTGTTGCTCATCCCAATATCCAGGGTGTGAAAAATACACTGTGAACAGAATAAGGTTTCTCAAGTAGTCCTGTTCTACATGTTTAATCTTTTGAAGCAGAGGTTCTAAAAGAGTTATTCTTGCCTTCATTTTCTTTTTTCATTAGCTGTCCCTCAGGACTTAAAAAGCACTAAAAGCCATCAGTCATCCAATCTGCCTTTCAGAGTGTCAGATATATTATGGGGCGATGAGAGCAGAATTTCATCATGAACTGCCTAGCAACACAGCACAGAAATTTCACCAGCTCTTCTTTCACAATATCCTTCTCCAAAAGACTGATCTTGATAAAGAAGCTTGAAATGGCTCTTTACAATCCCACAGCTGGACAAAAGGCAAGTGGGGAAAAAAAGAGGCATACATTGACAGAAATTGTATTGCTCCATTTAAGAAATGGAAGTTTCCCTTCCATTCTGGAGTGGGACAAAAGACAGTTTAGTAAAACATCAAAGTGCCCATGAGTTTGTTTACAAATCATGGGTGATACCTTAGATGATCACGTTACAATAGCCACAAGTCCCTGTTGCCTCAGCCACATTCAAATAATTTTCACAAGAGCTCAGATGTGGTCTTGCACAGTTCCTGGTTATTTCAATGGGTCTGTGCAAGAGTGGTTCCTGGTAGGTTGTACCCGTCTTCCAGGATGTGGGTGATTCATCGTTTTGCCTATTCCTGTCACCAACCCATGGGGTGTGGAAAACCTCTGCTAATGCATGTCCTGCATAAACAAACCAGAATCATAGGTCCACATTGATGATTGCTGGGGAGCTGGAGCTAAGCCCACTCTGAACATCACACTCAAGATGCTCAACAAGGCCTTTTCTCATTAATTTAAACCACTTGAGAGAGCAGCTGTTCTTATGAGGACATGGACAACATCATTTGTGGCGAGTCTTGGTAGCCATTCACAAGTTGTGAACAGAAGAATAGGCTCTGCTAGAACAGGCCAAAGGCCCATCTAGTCCAGCTTCCTGCATCTCACAGATGCCTCAGGAAGCAAGCAGGACAAGATACCTGCATCCTGTTTCCACTCCTTTGCATCTGGCATACTGAGGTAGCCCACGTCTAAAACCAGGATGATGCGTATACATAACTTTCAACCTGTGATGGACTTTTCCTCCATAAATCTACCCAATTCCCTTTTAAACGAATCTAGTCCAGGTGCCATCACCACATCCTGTGCCAAGGAGTTCCACAGATCAGTTACACCCTGAGTTAAGAAATATTCCCTTTTGTCCATCCTAATTCTCTCAACACTCAATTTTAGTGGTGGTCCCCTGGTTTTTGTATTGTGTAGAGGGGAAAAAAATCCCTCTATCCACCCCTCCATAATTTTGTGCATCTCAATCATATCGCCCCTCTGGCACCTTAATTCTAGGCTGAAGAACCCCAAACACTGTAGCCTTTCCTCATAAGAGAGGTTCCCCAGCCTAGTGATAATTTTGATCATTCACTTCTCCACCTTTTCCAGTTCCAGTGGTCAACATTACTCCTGCAACTACTTTGATTCAGAGTAGAGAGGGTTTTTGCCTTTGACATGTGATGCAGAGTGATGCACATTGGGGCAAAAAACCAAAACTTCACCTATAGGCTTATGGGTTCTGAGCTGCCTCTGACAGCTCAAGAGAGAGATCTTGGGGTGCTGGTGGACAACTCGATGAAGGTGTCAACCCAGTGTGCGGCAGCAATTAAGCCCAATTCCATGCTTGGGTAATTAAAAAAAGGGGTTGAGAATAAAACAGCCAATATTATCATACCATTGTACAAATCAATGGTAAGGCCACACCTGGAATATTGTGTCCAGTTCTGGTTGCCGCACCTCAAAAAGGACATAGTGGAGCTGGAAAAGGTGCAGAAGAGAGTGACAAAAATGATTACGGGGCTGGGGCACCTCCCTTATGAAGAAAGACTGCAGCGTTTGGGGCTCTTCAGCCTAGAAAAAAGGCGCCTGAGGGGGGACATGATTGAGACATACAAAATTATGAATGGAAGGGATAGAGTCGATAAAAGGATGTTCTTTTCCCTCTCTCAAAACACCAGAACCAGGGGGCATCCGCTAAAACTGAGGGTTGGGAGAGTTAAAACAGATAAAAGGAAGTACTTTTTTACCCAGCGGGTAGTTAATCTGTGGAACTCTTTGCCACAGGAGGTGGTGATGGCATCTGGTCTGGATACCTTTAATAATAATAATAATAATACAAGTATTTATATACCGCCTTTCTTAAGGTCACTAGATTTCTCTAATGATTACAACTCAAGGCGGTTTACATAGGCAGACTTTTCACAAACCCGAAGGTTTTTACAATTTACAGAATGTTCTATCTTTCAAGAACCACACTCAAACAGATCTTTCTTTCTGGATTTAGCCTTCTTTCTTTAGCCACCCGTCTGTCGTCTGCTGGCTGATGAGGCTTCCCTGCTCTCACCAGAGACGCAGCTGCGTTCAGCATACTCCTCCTCCCACGAGGCAGCTGAAACTCAGCTTTTAATCAGCCGCAGTTTGGCTCACACAGACTTCCGGGAGTCTCGAGCTCACGACCTTGAGATCTTCAGTTGTTATCTTCGGGCAAACAGAGGCATTAACCCTCTCGGCTAAATCTTCTGATTGGACAGATTTCTAGAAGAAAAGTCCATCGTGGACTATCGGCAATGATGGATTGTGCAACCTCCTTACATTAGTAGCAGGCTACTTCAGAGTACCAGGTGCAAGGGAGTGGCAACAGGATGCAAGCATCTTGTTGTCTCATGCCTCCCTGGGGCACCTGGTGGGCCGCTGTGAGATACAGGAAGCTGGACTAGATGGGCCTTTGGCCTGATCCAGCAGGGCTCTTCTTATGTTCTTATGACATAATAATACCAAGCATTGAAGCACTCAAAAGCAGTGCTTCAAAAGTGCTTTCACATCCTTCCATGCGTCTTTAAAGCCCAGCGCAATATTACAGATAGCCCTTATGCCCATCTCTTCCTTTGTGCTGGGTTCCTGTCTCCCTGCAACCTAAATATGCCAATTTTGTATTATGTAAATCTACATTTTGTATTATGTATCTACAAATTGTATTATGTAAATATACAATTATGTAAATCTACGGAGCAAATTTGTGAAACCCTGGGGACAGGGTGACAATGGAGGACAGAGTGCCTATACCTGGCTCAGATCTGGCCAAGGTGACCCATGCCCAAGTGACATCTAGATTATGGCCTCAAGACCTTTTTTTAAAATGAATGGTTGGCTGGCATTTTTTAATGAAATGGCTTTTAATGTTGGTGATCCTGGTTGGTTGCTGTTTAAATGTTTTAATTTTTTATGTTGATGTTTTTAATACTGTTTTTATTTAATTGTTTTAAGTCAACTTGAATCCCCTTCATTGTGGGGAAAAAAAGGCAGAGTAGAAATATTTTAAAACAAACAAACCTTTAATTATAGACAAAGGAATTTTGACAGGTACAGCTCAACATGGAAGGGATTAAAAAGCTGTCCCTGCCAAATTCCCTTTTCTATACAACGGTTAAAGGTATAGGCACTTTGTCCTCCATTGTATCTGGTCACCCTGCCTGGGCATAGATGAAGTCTGGTATCTAAAAATGGCCCAGCACTGGCAGTTCTCCCACCACAAATTCTGCTACAGATTTCAAAAATAAATGTACCAATGTAATCTTTTTATAGCTGAACTCTAGAGGATGGGAATGAAACTAATACTAAATACAGGTATGCCCCGGTATCCGCTGGGATTCCATTCTGGACCCTCCCCCCACCCCATGGATACGTGAAACCATTGATACTGGGAATGCCTTTCTAAAGATAAGGGAGCATCAGTGGTTTTGCTGCAACAAGGTTGAAAATTTTTTTATTTAATGTTCCCTTATCTTTTTAATAGGCATCCTAGTATCCAAGGTATCCATGGATAACTGAAACCATGGATTCTGTGGGCACACCTGTACACGTTTTCTCCTAACAGCCATGTAGGTAAAGTTAAGTGGCCCTGACTTATTACCTGTGTGAAAGGGAACAACAACAACAAAGATAGAAAGTTTACCTACAGAGATGTGCAAAGTTTGGACTTTATTTTATTTTGCAGAAAGGCACTTATGGGCTGAAAAAAGATTTGTGTAATGTTCCCTTATCTTTTTAATAGGCATCCATGGTATCCTTGGACAACTGAAACTGTGGATAATGAAACAGGGAATACCAGGGCCTGGTTAAGCAGAGTTGTTGTACAAAAGGCTACATAGTATGGTGCACCCTGAGCGATTACTGAAAACAAGGAATTTCAGATGCCCAATGTTTGGATAATTAAGGTTTACTGTAATCATCTTATAGCGAGAGGAAAATAAGGCACGGAGGTTAAACAGATTAAATGGCCTGTTCAAAGTTACACACACAGTGGCCTGGGGAGGAACGAAAGCTAAACATCATCGTTGTCACTGTAACTGGGGTGGGGAGGGGGGGTGGAACTGGGCAGTGGAGGGACGGAGTGGGGGTAGGACCAGCAGTGACCTCCACCACCGAATCTTATCCTCTGTATCAGGCCATGTGACAGAATTGAAAACAAACAGAAAAAAAAGACACAAACATTTATCCCCTATATTTACACAAGCTTGCAAACTGTAGGAGCTCAGCTCCTTGCAAACTGCAGGAGCTCAGCTGTTCATGGGGCAGTTAGCAGCTATCTGATTTTTGAATAGCCTCAGGCTAGAGGCAGTTGTAGTTATCTGATCTTTCCATCACCTGTGTTCTCATTGGAGCCACCAGAAATCAGCTCATGACGCACCAAGTGGGTCCCAACCCACAGTGTGAGAAATGCTGCTATAGAGCCTATAGTTCATGCCCTCCCTCCCAGCAACTGCCAACAGAGCAATGTCATGCATGCTTAAACAGAAATATGTCCCACTGGGCTCAATGGTGTGCAAACACTGGTTCTCAAACCTTTCAGACCGGGACTCACTTTTTAGAATGGCACTTGTGTTAGGATCCACTGGAAGTGATGTCATGAACCTAGAAGTGATGTCATAGCCAGAACTGACATCCTCAAGCAGAAACTGCTGTCACTGTGACATAATAAAATGTTACCCCTGGAATGCAAACTGGCATTCTTGGACTGCAGCAATTGCACAACCAGAAAACATCCCTGACAAGAGTAGGACAAGAGTAGGACAAAATAGTAGGCAAGAGTAGGACAAAATAGTATGTAAAAGCACTAAACTAAAAACATAATTTTAAAAAAACGCTCACTTGAAAATTCAAACTGTTAACACTCACAATAGGAATATTTGCAGCTTCCAAGATGGCTGCTCCCAGCTTTCCGTGACCCACCTAACATCAGGTTGCAACCCACAGTTTGAGAAACACTGACATCAACCTAATGTTTAGGATTCAAAAGAGCTGGTCACATGATCCTGAGGAGGTGAGCCAAGACTCCCATGTATGTCTTACATGCAGAAACATAACTCACTGCCCAGGTACCTGGAACAGTGATGTCATGATGTCATGTGATGTCACTTCCAGGTTCTCCCTGGAGGAGGGGGTACTGATGGCTTTGTACCCTCTGTTCCTTCTCCTGTGGAGACTCCCCTTTGAAAGAAAAGGAATGGGAGCACAAAGCCACAAGTGCCTCCTTCATAACTACTGTGAGGCCTAGGGGGCAGTCATGCGCCCCTGGGGCAGGGAGTCCGTCAGCTTCACCCTAGTTATGCATCTGCTTACATGCACAATTCCACCAGGTCTTCCTTTCTCGGATACCCTTGAAACAATGAAAGGCGGCAAATCTTCAACACAGGAAGCTGTTTCTACTAGAACATTGGCCCATCTTGTTCGGTACTGACTACTGTGACTCTCAGCAGCTTGCCTGCACTGTATTTCAGAGCTCTCTCTTTCTCTCCCTCATGCAAGATAAGAGGTGACTTCCCACTGACCTGTAGCCCCGTCCCCTTCAGATGATTCTTTTAAAGTCTACAACTGATCAAGAAAGGATTTGATCTGAGAGGGACAGAAGTTGGTGCATTAGGAGGGCTGAACTGCTGAGCAAAGCAAGCACTCTGTGTCAATGCACCCTGTGTCTTTCTGTGACCCAGTTCTGAAGCAATCTGCCCCAGCATGAAGGGGGAAATAGGGGTTAGCTGTGTACCCTCCTCTCCCTGTGTGCACAGTATATAAATAGGAAAGTGACACAGCTCAGACTGGATGTCAGTAAGCCTAGCAGGGGCCATCTGCTCACAGCAAGAGGGGATTACACTGTAAGGGGACAAAGCCTTTCCCCCCCTCCATTCCCTCTCTATCAGTCATGAAGAGGTGACTGGTGGCACCAGCTCTGCTGTGGGAAACAAGTAACCTAAAGTTCCTTAGTCATCATCTCTGTTGTTTTTACAGACCAGCCATTACCAAACTGGGCCATGACCTATTAGTGCAAGGCAAGAGATAGATCCCACTAAAAAAAAAAAGTAAAACTACATATGAGGGCACAATCCTAATCTGGAGTTAGGCTGGCACAGTTAGGCCAGCAAAGTTTGACAGGCACAAGGGACACTGTAAAGTATGTTTGGACCACTTAGGAATCAGAGAGGCCAGCGCACAAATGCGCACCATCCTCCATGACTCCCAAGAGTGGTCCAAACGCGCTTTACGGTGGCCCTTGTGCTGGTCAAACTTTGCTGGCCAAACTGTGCTGGCCTAACTCTGGGTTAGGATTGTGCCCTGAGTCTCATAGGAAAACAACCCAGGAACATTTCCTCTGCCTCTCAGTGCTATTTACTTCTCCGGCTTTGTCTCCATCCAAAGGAGCAAATCATTCTGGAACATCCCTGCACTGGGTGCCATTGGATTATCCAGTCACCCCTGAACACAGAGCCCCAGCAGAATGCTGAGAGCCCCCAACGGGAACTGCCTGCTCTAACAGCCAACCAGGATGTACAGCCAGACAACTGACTTGTGGAACCGGCTGTCATTCAGTGGCACAACATATCTGCTTGGGGCAGATCTTGGGTTCAGTCGCTAGCAGTATCTTCAGAGAGGACTGAGAAAATCCCTTGACTGATACCCTGGCTGGCGGTTGCCAGTTTAGATGCTAGATCAGAGGTGTCATACAGAAGGGTCCATGGGCCCCAGGAAGCTCTTTATCCAGCCCCCACTATATATGGGCTCTGCCAAGTACCTCTCAGCTGCTGAACTGCAAAACAATGCCTCAGCGGAAATAGAGCTGCTGAAAAGGTGGCCACACTCTCCCATATCTTGAAAATATGATCAAGATTTACACAGTATCTCTCCAATCATTTGCAGCTAATGAGTTCCCCCATGAGAACAAAGTGCTTGTTCCTGGCCATCATCTGCTTAATGACATCACTTCCTGCTTAATGATATCGTTTCCAGCCCTTAGCAAGCACCATGTGTGCTACTCGGCCCACTATGTAAAATGAGTTTGACTCCCCTGTGCTAGACCATCTGAAAACAGAAGATTGCTTTATATAACATTTCATGTAGAAACAAAGGAGCAGGCTCCTTCTGTGGCTGGGAATTCTAACACTTAAAAACCTTAAAAAATAAGCTTTTTAATTCAAAGAAAAGACAAGTGTGCCTTGGCTACCAGTCAGCTAAGGACACTGACATGACAGGCATGGTCTTCTAATCAATCCTTCTTTTTCAATTGCCACTCCCTACCAAGGAAAGGAGATTGTGATGGAATTTGAAAGTGAAGGCACAGATGCTCTGTGGCTTAGCCATGCATTAGCAGCCATATTTTTACTCTGCCTTATGATGTGAAGGGATGGCATCTTTGTGTGTTTAACCTTTTTGTTGCCTGGTAAAGATTCATTCATTTCTTTCAAGGACATCCTCTTTCCTCTCATTGTCAAATCCGTGTCTGCAATTAAAAAAATGAAGTAAAACACTGCGCCCAACAGCCAAACTCTGCGCCAGAAAAGTTGACCTTTGTAAATGATGCAAATTAAGCTCATTTGCCACCATTCTATTTTCTTAGTTTATTCTGAACTTGTTCCTGCTTTACATAATTCATTCTGGTTTTGTGGGTCATGGAGAATTCCAATGAACTAAGCAGGGCACTAAATCTTGCTCCATCCCAGCTACTGGAAATCTTAGCTCACAAGCGTAGGCTTGTCTACTCAGAAGTAAGTCCCATTTTCTTCAATGCCCAGCACCGCAGCATTTTGGCAGAGTAGCATCACAAACTGCACCATTGTCCCAATGTTCAGAGTTATGCATGTGTGCCAGAACCACATATAGTGAACAGATTGTCAGCATAGGTGGTTTCCCCACACAGAGGAAATTTACTGGTAGAAACCTATGACTTATTTACATTAAACCTTAGAGTATAATGTTGTCTACTACTGCAATCTAATGCACAATTACCTGGAAGTGCATACCCCATAAAACAAAGTGGGACTCATTCTAAGTTAACATGCACAGGATTGCACTGTAAATGAACATCAGCACTTCTGACAACTACACATAAGTCCGTTGTAGGGTTTCATCATAGCTGAAACGCTGGTTTAACTGCAAAGAAAAGCATTTTATGGCAAATGTTAAGACAGTCTACAAGGCAACATATAAGCTTCACAGTTGGCCAAAGTCTACTGGAAGCTTCCTGGTGGGAGATAGAAGCGATTAAATGTGGGAGGGATAATCTCGCTCATTTCATCATTTGTGCTAAAGTTGTACAAATAGAAGCCTGCAGGTCTTATCAGTCTGGTGGTCACAACATGTAGAGTGTTGCCCTGTGACTATATTAAGACATCCCAAGGTAAGAATGCCAGTGAGCAGGTATGGTAGTTGCCTCAGGCAGAAATTGGTGAAAGGGGCCCACCTCCACCTACCTGCTTGCCTCTACTGCTCCTCCTTTTCCCACTCCCTGGATTGGAGAAGGAAGAGGGGGATGAAGTGTGGAGAAGAGGAGAGTGCTGGGCTAGAGTGTCAGAGGTGCCCTAGCCCACCACTCTCCTCTTCCACACTTCCTCTTCTGCCCTTTGTTCATCCCAGAGTACCAGAGGAGCATCACCAGGGTGGTTGGAGGCAGCCTTTAGTATCCTGCCTCATGCACCAGAAGCTGCTAGGCTCTGGCTCTGAGCAAACATGTGCAAAAAAATAAAAATAAAATACATATGACCACTCAGGAACATGACACAGCATGGATATGTAGGATTAAACATAGTCACAGATTAAACAAAGTTGCAGTTTCACATCTCCCAGTCCAGAACTGATTGAAACTGGCATT